>JAOQMM010162161.1:0-10955 GCA_027563515.1 Erythroxylum platyclados | reverse complement strand
TTCCAAGAGAAGGAGTCCGATATGTTCGGCGAAGGGGGGTATCCTGGTTGAAGATGTTGGAGAATGCGCGGGAAACACCAGGAACTCTACAATGAAAGAGTTGAGGCAGGTGTGGAGAGGAAGGATGGTTGATGCCCTCCGGTATTGGTTCAAGTGTATCAGTGGTCCCCTACCTGACAACAAAACACATATAATACTAGATTGTCTTTGGTATGAACTTTTTGCATATTCACATTTTCCTCCTCTACTTTTTCATAAATGAAGTGAAATTAAACTCACATGTACTTGATTTTGAATAGAAGGCTAGATTCCTTACTCAATGCAAGGCATTTTAACTATCACAAAATAATGAAACTTTTTCTTAATTACGCCCAAGTTCTTTCAACACCAGTTTCAATTATATTGTTTCTTTATTGATTTGTGTAGCTGTTCTACTTTTTCGTTGATATAGCCTCAAACTTTGTCAGAAAGACATCCATAAGTAGGGTGGTGAGAAATCCTTCATTGGCTAAATAATTATTTGGTTATGCCATTTTGGGAATTAGCTTTAAAACCTGGCTTGTAACTCTATCACTAAGTGTGAACATATATCCTATAATGAATTTGCTTTTATCAAGATCATTTGTATATAGGCAGGTGGAGAGGCAATGTCTACGTGATTATCTTGATGCTCTTGCTTTTCATAAATCTGCTCTCTAGCAGAAGGCATGCCTAAACTGGTTGCACGATGGAGATGTAAATACAAAATTCTATAACTCATCGATGTTAGCTAGGCGTAACCTTAATAAAATTTCCATGCTGCAGGATGCCAAAGGTAGACAATACGTTGAGCAGCACCACTTATTCCAATTAGCTACAGAGCATATCTTATACCTCTTGGGCACTGAATCTGTTGTTTCCCAATGCTCTACATCTGTTTAAGTATAATATTATTGATCAGGATGTCAAGGACCGACTGATAGCTCCCTTCTCTGTTAATGATATACGTAGAATTCTATTCAACCTTCATCCCTCAAAATCACCTGGCCCGAACGATTTTGCTTCATTATTCTTCTAGAAAACTTGGCCTATCACTGGTGAGGTTTTCATTCAAGCTGTCCTTGAGTTTTTTGAATTGTCCAAGCTTCTCCAGGAAATAAATCATACCATGGTTGCCTTGTTCCAAAAGTGCGTCAGCCTCAAATTGGTACTAACAGGTATTGTTAAAAAATGCTCAAAGGGTTTTTATTCCGGACCGCAATATTGGAGATAACATTGTGCTGATACAAGAGTTGCTTAAGGATTACCAATCTGGTAAAAAAATCAACAGCTGCTGCATTAAGATAGATTTCGTCAAGGCCTTCGATACAATCAGCTGAAATTCATACGAATTTGTCTTGAGGCGTTGCAACTTTCAGCTGCAATTTATTAACTGGATTATGACTTGTATTCAGGCTCCATCTCTAAGTGTATTAATTAACGGGCAGATCTCTAAACCTTTTAAAATTGGTTGAGGCATACGACAATGGTCTTGAGGTTTTCTCCCAATGGTCTGGGTTGCGGCACTATACAGCTAAGAGTAGCATCTGTGTCTCGGCTCATGTGTAGATTGTGGATGAAATTACGAGGCTAACAACCCTTCAAAATATTTCTACGTCATTTAGATATCTTGGTGTACCTATAACAGCACATAAACTCAAGTTCCAAGACTGTTTTCCTATCATTGATCGTCTAAAAGCTCGTGTGATCGCTTGGCAGAGCTGTCACTTATCATATGCAACGAGAATCACTTTAATCACTTCAGTACTCTCGAGCCTTCATCTTCTCTAGCTAGCGCATGTTGCAATACCAAGAAGAGCTATCAAGGAGATGGACCGTATCATGAAAATGTTTCTATGGTCAAGTCAACTTGGAAACTCAAAGAAGGCTAAAATAAAATGGAGTGAGGTAATCATACCAAAAAAACAAGGTCGCCTTGGGATTATATCTATAGCAAATATGCAAAGAGTTTTAATGAACAAACGATTATGGAGGCTATATACGGATAGGAAGGCTTTGTGGATAAACTCGTTGCATGAATATTACTTCAAGAGGTCGAACTTTTGGCAAGCTGATTTCACATCAGCTGGTTCTCCTATTCTTAAACAACTAATGAAGATGAGGGAGACCATATATCCCTTCATAAAGCATCGAATCAGAAATGGTGAAAGAACCTGATTATGGTTCGACAATTGGTTGGATATTAGTCCAATCATCCAATACTCTCTCCTCCAACAACTAAGAAATCGATTACCAACCAATCTTAAGGCCTCCTCACTGATTAGAAATGGAGAATGGCAAGGTGAGTTCAGGGGCTTTTCAATCCTCTCCACTCATCTCCCCCGGTTGACGTCAGTGGATAGCGAGGACACTGTCTTATGGATGTTGAATTGTAAACGCATCTTCACCAACTGATCATGCTTCCAATTGTTCCTCAGAAGTCATCCAACTGTCCAATGGTCTGATTTACATTGGAGAAACACTATCAGCCCTAAGGCCTTTCATCACCTGGCTAGCGATCAAGAATCGCATTCAAACCGTAATTATAAGCCAATGGTATGGAAATGTAGGGAAGTAAAGGGTTAAACCAAGTCTTGCTTACTGAGGATGACACATTCCTCTTTCAATTCACTGACAGTGACTCCCTAAGCAAGGTAGTGGAAGATGGGCCATGGAACATTGGGGAATAACCTATATTTGTCCAAAAAAGGGTTCCTGGACCTGAGCTTGACAGATCTAGAATAGATTCCATTCCACTGTGGAATAATTTCCACAATATTCCACTAGAATACTGGACTCTAGATGGTTTGAGCTCCCTTGCAAGCTCCGTGGCAAGACGTATCGTCTTTGATTCAGCTACTGTTAAGCTAGAAAAAATAAGCTATGCTAGAATATGTGTTAAGGTGAACTTGAAGGAGGACATTTTATCTGTTATGGAACTTGATTTAAATGGGGAATTAATAAAAAAAGTCCACCTTCTTACAATTGGAGACCACAAATGAGGAAAAAAGAATGGAAGCCAATAGGAAAGAAAATTGTTTCTGGGAGCTATGTTGAGCTAATGAGAATTGAGGAAGATCCAGTTCCACTCACTGATGATGATAACTCAGGGAAAGAGCAAACAAATAAGCTGACAGATAAGCCTGAGAGTATACAGGATGTTCAATAAGTAGAATAAGTCCATTTTCCATCACAGGAAAAGGATCATAATGAAACAAGTGAGGAGAAAAGATCAGATGGTCTAAACTCTATTACTAATGAGGAGGAGAACATCATCATAATAAATAATAGGAATGTAGATAAAGAATAGTTAGAGTTATCTCCTAATACTTTAACGAAGTCAGGTACGAAGGAGAGGAAACCCAAAGGGGTGGATGAATGATTCCCTCAGTTTTAAATGAATTTTTGGAATATAGGGGCATGAATGAGCCCTCTAAAAGGAAGGCTATCAAAGACATCATTTTGGAGAAACATCCTATCTTAGTAGGACTGTTGGAAACTAGAATAAAAGCTTATAAACTTTTGAACTCAATGAGATTCTTTAGTAAAGTTAGTATATCATGCAGAATGGAGTGTGAAACCCGGAATCATTTATTCTTCCAATGCAGGGTCTCACACTCCATTTGTAGTAGAATTTAGTATATTTTGCAGGTTAATTGTTCCCATGATGAATGGGTAAATTTAAGACAGTGGACTGTCAACATGATTACTAAAATGAGACAAGATGGTGTAGCTCTTAAAAAGTTTATGTTGTTCTATTTATTTTATATGGAAGGAGAGAAATAGAAGGCTATAAATGGGCAAGGTGATGGAGATGCAAAAGTTGGCTGATTCAACTATCCATTGGATTAAGAGAACTCCTTTTAGCCAAAGAAAAGCATAATAAACTTAGTGCAAGCATAAGGAGATGCTATAATTTATGATGTCTTGAGATATTAGGAAACACAGATTCCTACTTGTTTTGTACTCATTCTCTATTGTTGCGTTGTAGTTAACAATTTCTTGAGATGCTAGGAAGCATAGATTCCTAGTCCTTGCCTTAAATTTTCTCTGTTGATGAGTTCTAAGTAAAGATTTCGTGCCATTGAGATGTAAATTTTGTCAAGCTTAGCTTGTGCTAATACAAATATCTTTTTCTTAAAAAACAAGCTAAAGAAGAGCTAAGGGTGATCCAGAATGCCCGCTATATTTCTCCTAACAACTAAGATTTGCACTCTAAAGAGATCAAGAAGCTTGAGGACTATAACAAGGCATTATCAGACCACAATTCCCTACTTAAACAAAGGCAAGGAATTTGTGGATAAAAGAGAGAGACACCAATTCTAAGTTTTTTCATAATTCAATTTGGCAAGAAGAATTACAAACAATATCCACTGCTTTCTTGATCATAATGATCAACTAGTGATTAAGAAGATGCTGATTGAAAGAATGGTTATTAGTTTCTATATAGATTTGTTAGCTTCAAAAAATGATTGCCAATTTTCGTTGTAGGAACTAGTTGAGTTGATTGGACCTCCTCCCTCCCAAAACAACTTGGATTTGATCCAACAGCCAGCTATTAGCCAAGAAATCAAGGGAGTTCTCATTTCTCTCAATTCAAAGATGGCCCAAGTCCTAATGGGTATAATGCCTATTTTTTCCAAAATACATGGAATATCACACTAGCTACTTATGGTAGTTGTTCAAGAATTCTTACACACTAGGAAGATGCTAAGGGAGATCAATGCTACTCATATTTGCATGATTTCCAAAATCCCTAATGCCATCTCTCTAAATGACTTCAGACCTATATCCTAATACAATATAGTATACAAGGTGATTGCAAAGCTTCTGGCTAATAGGCTTAAGGATCCTCTTAAGTAATTAATTCAACACTGATAAAGAGCTTTCATTCAAAGTAGATCCATTTCAGATAATAGTTTGCTGGGGCAAGAGCTGACGAAGGACCACAACACCAAGAGATCTATCAAATGTTGTGGTATAAAAGTATATTTCATTAAAGCATTTAACAGCATTAAATGTAATTTCATTCTCAGTAGTCTAGAGCAACTTGTTCTTCTTCCAAGTTTGTCTCATAAATCAGAGAGTGTGCTTATTAATGGTTCCCCCTCTAGGTTATTTAAAGGCTTAAATGGGATAAGGGAGGGGGATCCTTTGTCTCCATACTTGTTTTCCATCTCAATGGAAATAATCAACAGAATCATCAAATCAAACATGAATGGAAACCCTAATTTCACTTACCATCATATATGTGAGGTGCTCCAACTAACTCATCTTAGTTTTGTAGATGATTTAATGTTGTTTTTGTTCTGCTGATCAGAAATCTATGTCACTTTTGCATAAATCATTAATGGAGTTCTGTAGGATATCTGGATTGAGAGTTAATTCTACGAAAAGTAAAATATACTTCTCCCGTGATGTTTCAATGCTGATTGTTTAAAGAAAATCATTTGTTTGAACATTCAAAATCTTCCCTTCAAGTACCTATGGGGTGCCAATTTCATCCAAGAAGCTGAAATTTCAAGATTGCACAATGCTGTTGGAGAAGTGAAAAAAGAAAATCAATGTTTTTTTTGAAAAATTAAAGAAATGATATTAAATAACCATATAAAGGAATACAATTAGTCGAATGGGAAGATCCTAAACTCTAAAAGGAAAGATTAGAGAGTCATCCTACTAGATTACAAAATACAATAAACCAGAGGTTAGCAACCGAAGTTCCAAAGAATTGACTGATTTAGATCTTAAGTAAAGAGTCTTCTTGATACTATGTAAGATCCAATATGTTGTCTCCTTCTCAGTAGCAAATTTGTTTTTGAATCTTTTGTTATTCTTTCATTCCAAATTCCACAGAGAGAGGACCACAAAGTAATGAAGTAAACCTCTAAGCTATCATAATGGTTACTAAGATGATAAACCAACCATTGAATTGCTTTTGAGAAAGAATCACCTATAAGGTCCCATTTACAATATTGTTTAATTTCATTCCAAATTAGAGATGCAAATGAACAATCAAAGGACAAGTGGTCCCTAGTTTCATCAGAATCCCTGTAAAGGATACAATTTCTATCCACTATTAGGAAGTCAACCTATCCATGGTATTTGGTCTATGTTTCACCGTAAGCCATAATAGAATTGAGTTTCTAGGACTTAGAAACTTGTTTCAAACAACATTGTACCAATACGCCTTAGTGCCAAGATGTTGCATTAGATTCTTGGTTTCCTTGCTGGAGAGATCATAAATTAGTTTCCCTTTCCAATAGAACCTGTCTGGATAATGTATGTTAGGAAGATAGGTGGGTTTATAATTCAACAAAACTTGGGAAAGAACCCAATTATTGTTCTATATTAGCTTGGAGACTTTGACATCTAAAGAACCAAGAGACCTAGCTACTGAGTATTCAATTATATGGATTAACTAACCATAGCCTGTCCAATTATCATACCAAATAGTAGCTTTATCACCTTTCTATACTTAACAGAAGAAATCATCTTTGATTTGATATCTAAGTTGAAGGAGTTGATCTAGAAACCAAGAGTTTGAGTGACTCTTTTGTACCTTCCAATTGCTTATACCTTTTAACAAATAATTATGCAACCATTTCATCCAAAGTGATTTCTTATCTTCTATAATCTGCCATAGTTTTTTCATAATCAAAGCTAAGTTAGTAGCCTTGATATCATTGGCTCCTAGCCTACCTTGTTCCTTAGGAGAACAAATTTTTGCCCATTTGACTTATGTAAGCCCCCTTACTCCATCATGATGATTCCATTCTAAATAATATTTCCAACAAATGAATAAACTTTTTCTAAAGAAAGATGCAGGAATTCTAATAGATGTGTAATGAAGAGAGAATTTATTTAATTAATTGAAGTTTCCTGGCATATGAAAGAGATTTGTAAACCAAGAGTAAAGTCTCTTCTGAATCTTTTCAACCAGTGTATAGGATTATAAGAATCTCAGTCGTCTAGTGGAAATAGGCAAACCAAGAAAAGTCAAAGGTGGGAGCTTCCTACCATTCCAGTAATTCTGGATATATGAGATTCCACACTCGAGGCTTCTTTAGAGATCAAGAAGTGGCTTTTGTTCAAATTAAGTTTTAAACCTAACATTCTCTTGAAAACTACAGAGAATCCATTAGTATTTGGATTAAGGCTAGATCAACTTTACAAAACAAAAGTAGATCATCAACAAAACACAAATTAGTTAAGGAAACTTTCCTACATTTGGAATGATAGTTGAAATTAGGATTCAAATAGGTATTGTGCTTGATAATTAGAGATAGAGCTTTCATACATAATATGAAAAGATATAGGAACATAGGGTCCCCTTTCCTTATCCCTCTTGCTCCTTTAAAGGGCTTGGAAAGGCTACCATTCACCAAAACATAGAAAGAAGCAGTAAAAATACCCTCCTTAATCCAATTGATGCTATCAAAGGCCTTATTAAAATCTACCTTGATAGAACAATTTTTAGGAATGTTGCTTCTTGAATATCCCTTTAAGAGTTCCTGAACAAGAAAAACATTATCCCTAATTTGTCTATCTTCAATGAAAGCACCTTGATTGTCACTAACAAGAGTGTTAACAACCTTCTTCAACTTATAGCAATCAATTTGGAGATAACCTTATAGAGGAAATTGCTATAAGAGATAGGCCTATAATCACCAAATGAATCTAGATTAAAGGCTTAGGAATGAAGCATATGAATGTTTTATTTATCCTTTTAAAAGCTTACCCGAATTGAAGAATTCATGAGTTTCTTATAAGATAATTTCACTAACCACATCCGAAGATTTCTGAAAGAAAAACCATTCAAGCCATCAAGTCCTGGAGCTTTCAACCTATCTAACATGAAGATAGTATCCATAATTTCCTTATCCTTAATTGAAGCAATAAGTGAAGAAGCAATCTCTTCTAGAATTTTCTTCGTGATGAAGTTGCTTAGTAGAGAAGGGGATGAAACAGTGGCATTAGAAGTACCAATTAGCTTGGAAAAGAAGTTGGAAGCTTCTATAAGGATTGCATTACGATCTTGCAAAGGCGAGAACAATTCAGAATTAGAGAACATAGTATGGATTACTTGTTCAAGGAGAGAACTGAAGGACAAAGCAGCACGAAGAGATGATCAGAGAAACAAAGAAAACCAATGCTTGGAAGAACAAATTCCTGTCTTAAGCAGAGGGTTCAACTTATTATTTTTGTGCTGAACAATTTGCACAATCATTAGAGCTCACATTATTCATTCCTAAGAAGATCAACAAAGAGATGAAAAATGCATGAAGAACTTTCTTTGGTCTAGGAAAGATGAGGTCTTTAAAGGAGCCAAAATGAAATGAGAACAACTATGTTGGAGGAAACAAGAAGGACGGCGCCTTGTATCAATTTAGTTGATTCAAATAAAAATAGTAGCTAGGAATGTCAATTTTGGCCTGACCTAGCCTGAACCAGCCTAATTTTGGCTTAAGTAGACTAGGTCACGAGCCAAAATTTTTCAGCTCGACCAGGCCACGGGCCAAGGTAGACTGAGCACGGGCCCGACCGGAACGACAAAAACAACATTTTTATTAAGGATGGGTCGGGCCAGGTCACGAGCTAGTCAGCCTGTGGTCCGGCCGGGCCACAGGCCACCTAACTTGAGGGTTAGGCCGGTTGGCCTATTGACATCCCTCATAGTAGCCAATAGAATTTGGAGAATTTTCAAAGACAAAGAGGCATTTTGGAGTAAGTGGACTACTGAATTCTACTTGAAGGATACTAATTTATGGCAAATGGAGGAGAAACGAGAACATTTTTAGCCATTCATTCAAATGCTGAGGCGCAGGTTGACTATTTATGCTTTTATCAAAATGCAGATAGGTAATGGAGAAGATAGTTGGTTTTGGTTCGACAACAGGACTTTACAAAGTCCTCTGTACAGAAGAAAGACTTGACAACACTCACTCGTAGACTTCCTATTAACTCAAAAGTTTTCAAAGTCATTGCTCAAAATGCTTGACAAATTACAGGTAAAGGAGCAAATAGACTTCAACACTACTTTCCAAGTTACATGCCTAACTCCTCTATTAAAGATAAAATTAGTTGGTCTATTAGCAATAATGCAGAGTTCTCCAATTCTTTTTGCATAAAAGCTTTAAGACCTTAATTCCTTATTACTCCTTGGTACAACATTGTGTGGAAAGACTCCTTGATGCCTAAAGCTTCTTTTGTTACCTGATTAGCAACAAGAGGGAGATTGAAGATTAAAGATAGACTAAAGGGAATAAATGATTAGATTTGTGTTATTTGCAGCTCATTGCCGGCCTGAATCTATAAATCATCTATTCTTCAAATGCAGCTTCTTAGCTACAATATGGGCCAAAATGCAACACAACATGAATCTAGCTTGCCCTAAAACAAATTAGGAAAATATTTTAGTTTGGGCAGAAATTCAATATAAACGAATTGGAAAAGATAAGAAATGCTTAAGTCTCTGTCTATTCTGCTCAGTTTACTCAATTTGGAATGAATGAAACCAAAGAATTTTCAAGAATATTCACTCTGAGAAGCATGGTATTGCACAGAGAACTTGTTGCTGGATCAAAGAGATTCTGCTCATCATCCCACTGAGGACCTAAGCTATCCAATCAAAAGAAGATGGAGACTAATATAGCTCTATTATGAAACGACATTGTATAGATGATAGGCTGCCCCATTACCTATTTAAACCTTATTTTTGACATTATAAGCTTATACATTTGCCTTTGTTCGCTTTTCTAGGCTTATCAATGAATTACTTTATTTTAAAAAAAATATCTACAGCATTCTTCTGACAAATCCTATTTTTGATTTATAGAAAATTTTCGGAGCTGACAAACTAATATGGAGGTCTACTTTTGGTTACCCTGATACGTGGCCGTACTGTCCTATTTGTCACTCTCTATTTCATTTAATTTGTTGAGTTTGATGACCTATTCAGTAACATGATATGGCCAGTCGGCGCTATAGATTATAGGATTTATTATGGCGTTGAGGGGCACAGGTTCTGTGTACCCATTATCCTGTACCTAAGGTGTGCCAGTTATTTTCAGCCACACATTTATGTGGACCCCACATAAATGTGTGGATGAAAATAATTGGCACAGGGTTGGTACAGAGTAATGGGTACAGAGGATCTGATCCCGGCGTTGAGGGTGTAAAACTCGCTCAGGAACGGTTTGCGAAGAAGATATAGAGAAGTCAGGAGACACACTCTGGACTTAGGTACAGAGGTCAGGTGCATTTATTTTTAGAAATAAACATAGGGCAAGAGGCTCGCCCTGGACTTGAAAACGTTAAGTTCGTTTAGGCACATTCATTTCTAAAATAACAAAGGCGCGAAACTCAATCGGGGATCTAATGACACGAGGTTTGCTTAAGAGCGTCTGTTTTCGAGATGCAAATCTCGTTGGGTACCTTATGACAAATAGCTCGGTCCTTTTTGTCATCGTGAATGAAAGCACAAAACTCGTTCAGTGACATTCAGAGAACGTGGCTTTTACGTGCTCTTTGTCTTCAAGATGCCGATAGCGCAAACCTTGCTCGCTTAGAACTTGGGTTCATGAGACTTGCACAAAAACATTTTGTTGGATATTTTTTACTTTTCTCATAGGATTGGACAACATTTAATTGTATTTTTCGGGTTTTCAATAAATTATTGGTTAAGTTACGTAATTTGATCCGGATAAAGATAATAAAATAGCTCAATAAATGATCTAAATCGATAGGTCAAAGTTCAGGAAGAAAATGAGTTTCGATCAGTGTGAAACGGACCCATATCGGGACTGTGATGGGAAAGTCTGATATGGAAGTTATATAAAGAGGTTAAGGTCTCCTGCAGTTAGCGCAGAAATCTCTGGTACGATGAAAGGATGCCTCAGACGGAGGAAAAAAGATGTGGGTGAGGGGTGCAACGCGAG
>JAOQMM010162098.1:0-10959 GCA_027563515.1 Erythroxylum platyclados | reverse complement strand
ATAAAAAGTTATGATTTTTCTATCATAACAACTCATTTTGATCTCAATTTTGCTCAATTTCGAATTTACTCAATTTTGATCATTTAATTCCGCATTAAAATCATGAAAATCCCGATTAGGGTATGCTTAGGGATGTTACAACAAAGGATCCTTATGGATTTCATGAGACCAGGGTTCAATCCGGCTAATCAAGGAGCAGCTAGACCACCCGTACAAGCAACGTTTTTTGAAATCAAACCATCCCTCCTAAACATGCTTCAGCAGAATGTGCAATTTTATGGACTATCAAATGAGGATCCTAATGCACATATCATAAATTTCTTAGAAATCTATGATACCTTTCTATATCATCAGATGTCGTAAGATGTTGTCCAAATTAGACTTTTCCCGTTCACCCTACGAGATAGAGCTAAGGCTTGGTACTATTCTTTGAACCCAGCTAGTGTTACCACTTGGGATCAACTAGTTTGACCCTTCTTGGATAAATACTTCTCTTTGACCAAGACCACCAAGATTATAAAGGATATCACCAATTTTCAACAAGGTGACGGGGAATCTATTTATGAAGCATGGGAGCGATATAAGGACTTGCAGAGGAAGTGCCCACACCACAACTTACCTAAGGAATTCCTGCTGGAAACATTTTATAACGGAGTAAACCCACAGACAAGAGGCACTATTGATGCAGCATCAGGAGGATCACTAATGAGGAAGATAGTTGACAAAGTAGAGGAGCTGATAGAGGAAATTGCGATTAATAGTTATTTATGAACGAATGAAAGGAGTAGACAACTTGTTTCTTTCTAGGAGCATAAGGGAGTTGTAGCTGAGGATCAAATGACAAAGATGCAAGCTAAGATCGATAATTTGACTTAACAACTCAACAATATGAAGGCTTCATCCTTATCCTCAATAAAAATCGTGCAATTGAGCGTGAACTCTATGGACAAATAAATCACGATACGGTAGATTACTTTCTGATGAAAGATAATGATCCATAGCAAGTTAATTATATGGGAGCTCAGTATGGACGAGGAGGAGGGAACAACCCCTACTCCAACACTTACAACGCTGGGTGGAGGAATCACCCTAACTTCTCATGGACAAATAACTCGGGAGGACAGTTTAAACCACAAGGACAACAACGCTTCTAACAAGATAAATCAAGCTCAATGAAGTCCAAGCTGGATATAATTTTGGACAAGATTGGAGGAATGGAAGAAGCAAACAAGAGGCTCGAAAGCAAGTTCGAGCAAGTTACAAAGAATCATGCCTCCTCAATCCATAATTTAGAAGTCCAAGTGGGTCAGTTAGCTAACGCAATATCAACTCCGAATGCAAGAACCCTTCCTAGCAATACAGAATCCATCCCAAAGGAGTGAATGATGGCTATTACTCAAGCCGATGATGGGGACCGTGAACGCTCAGGAGATGATATTGATGAAGTAAAAGATGAAGAAAAAAGAGAATCATCTCGAGGCACATTGGAAGTTAAACAAGGCAACAAGCCTTAAGCTATAGTCTATTACCCCATTTTCGAATAACTAAAGCCAAATTCATTTAAGAACAAGGGGAAAATAGAAGAACGGAAGAATAAGGAACTTACCCCTCCAACCACACACGATCTACCTCACTTCAAGAAGTTCCAACCTCTACTCCTATACCCAATTAAAGGAATTGGTAAGACAAAAGAGGCCGAGCTGAATGACATAGTGGACACAATCGAACTGTTGAAAATACGGCTCTTAATTATGGAAGCAACAAAGGAAAAGATGGTATAGGAGATGGAGAAAGAGAAACATCATGAGGTAGGACAGAAGAAATAAGATCCAGGGGATTTCTTCATTCCCTATGTTATCAATAGAGTGAAAATAGATAGGGCATTTGCAGATTTAGGTGCTAGTATCAACATGATGCCCTATGATCTTAGTCAAAAATTGGGGCTATGGAAGTTAGAACCTACCACAATGCATATCAAGACGACAGATAGAACCGTTCATCAACCAAAAGGGATTATCAGAGATGTGCAAATACACGTTGATGTGTTTACTTTCCCCATAGACATCCTCATCTTGGATATTTTTGAGGATGCAGAAACCCTTATGGTCCTTGAACGACCATTTTTGGCTACTACACGCTCAATTATTGACATTGATGGGGGTGAACTAACACTGAGGGTAGGTAACAAGCAAATAACCTTCCCTGTAACTAAGTGCAAACCCAGTTCTACTTGACCTACGACTTTCATAAAAGAAACTGAGCCTCTCGCTAAATTTGAAAATCAACAAGATGAGAAAGGTCCAGTGAAGAAGAAGGGACCAAGAAGGAGAAAGAGGAAGTTGATAAAGTAAGAGGATAGTGAAGACCCAGACATGGTGGCTCAAGTGAAAACAATGAGATCTGTGTCAATGCAATGATTGCACCATATGTTCGAGCCACCATAAGCCCAAAAGGAAGCATCAAGCTCATGACAAAAAGAAGCGCTGCATGGGAGGTAACCCATGGTTCTAATTTTTTTACTTCATAGCTTAGTTATTTCATTTTCATAGTTAGGTTGTTTGAATTCAATAAGACATCTCGAAGGGAAGAAGGGGGTGTGAGTATGAACTTACATGAAAGGAAAAAATTGAAGGAATTAATGGATATAAGAGGGTCGAGGAAGAATCATGGAAGAAAATGCAAAATTTTAGAAAAAATGAAGTATAGGCCTCGGCCACGATCGTGGCCTAGTGCAATTGGCATTAGCCACAATCAGGCCACGATCCTGGTCTGCGGCGGGGCAGTACGGACCAAACGCAATTTTCATTAATTTATACCTTTCAAACCACCCATATATTCATGTTTAACCTCATTTTTCTAATCACTTTCATTCTTACTTCATTTCTCTAAAAATTTACCCTTTAAACACTCTAACTTCTATCTACATACTTCCCAGAAACTCAATTCCCCTTCCGGTTTCTGCATTCTGTCACCTACACCATGCTAGCTTCAAAAAGACCGCTACATGAACTTCGACGCTGAGTCTTTCCCAAATAGCAAGCCGTGGGCGCAGGAATAGGGCAGCTAACTTCGGAGCACCCTTCCCGATCTACTCAGAGGAGGAAGGTATTCGTTTCCAAACTCTTGATATTAAACAACTTGTAGTACCCAAATATTTTGATTTTGCTACTTTAGACAGAATCGGTCTATTAGAAAAAGTCAAGAATCTTGCAGAGTGAATTCAATAGGGAACTTTCATACATTTCCAATTTCCAGTCTATCAAGAGTTAACCCATGAATTTTTCCCAAAATTGAGCTATGAACCAAGTAACCCGAAGTGCTTTTGGTTTAGATTGTGAGGTCGGCCATATGAGCTTAATTATGAAATTTTGTGTGATATTGGTGGATTCCCCGAATCTCAATAGTGGATCAACACGATGATTTTCTATCACTCCTTATTAGACCGAACTAACTGGGATGGAACATTTTGATGCCCAAAATGCCCATAACAACATCATCAGGAGCCACGAACACTTGTTACTGCACAAATTCATATGTCAATTGGTTTTTAACAAGACAGAAACTAACAAGTGTTAGACAAAGGAACTTTTCTTCCTATGGTGCATATATCACAGCATTCCAGTCTGCACTTCCACCAATGTTTTTAATGCCATTATTGCCAACCTACCAAAGAGAAGCAACAGTCTGGGTGTAGGGTACTTAGTTTTGGCAATTGCGATGCATTTTTAAGTCGATCATTCTGGCCTCACTATTATACGCCCTGAATTTCTCAATCACAATCATTTGTTGCGTGCTGAGATCATAAGTTCTCATCATATGGAGCTACGAGAGATCAGCACCAAATCTCATGTTAAGATCAGGGATAGTCGAGCGAGTTCGAGTTCAGCATCGTAACAACAAGAAGAAGATTCAATGAGCAAGGAATCAGAAGAAGAAGAGGAGAAGAAGAAGAGGAAGTTATTGAAGAGCTAGGCTAGAAGAAAGTGCTAGCTACAGTCTCCGAACAAAATATAGTACTTATTCAAACAATAGAAGCTAACACAAAGATGCTAGAAGAGATGGCACGTGCTCAACGCCGACAGATGTGCGAGATTCGACACATCCATAGATACTTCAAAGCTCAAGGCATCCATTTGCCACCGCCATCCCGTTCCTTGTCATAGTCACCTCAATAACCACCTCCATCTCCATGAGATTTCATGTTCTAACCCTTTTCTTTTGTTTTACTTGTTCTTTCTTTTATTACTTTCAATTGCTATAATTCTTATTAATTGCCCCACTTGTTATGTGTTTTTATGGTTTCCTTCTCACATTGAGGACAATGTGTTGTTCAAGTGAGGGGAGGGATTGGGTGTTTTACTTTGTATGTAAATTTTGCATTCTGTATGTTTGTTGTTAGGTAGCATCATGTGATTTGTGTGAATGTTGCAATGACTAGGACTCGATAGAATGATTTAGCTTCAAACATAGTCTTTTAAGGTGGGAAACCTTATTAGCCTGAGAAATTAGCAACCTAAGTATGAAAACTTAATATGCTCACTAATTAGGATTAAATGTTAGCTCAATTGTCCTAGGAATTTTCCAGATGCATTTATAATTTCAAACCAACCAAAAAGTGGTATAACTAATACTTTTTCATGGAAATGACTAGCCAAAGCATTAAGGGAGGCCGTAAATGTGTTAAAAAATAATGTTATTAATGTAAATAATTACTCCGCTGACCCTTTTTAGAAACGGATCGGGTTATAAGTAGAGCTAGTAACCAGTTGGAAAATGTGATGTAGCTGAGTAATGGGGGGACATTCATCACAAATGTTTGCCTTCACGTCAAAAGGCTATATGACATTCCAACCAAGCCAAGTCGAGCCTAGATAAGTCAATGGCTAGGTTCATATTATTAATTAGTTAATAAAAACAATGTGCTTAATAAACACCTACCCATCGTGTAAGCAACTTGAATTTTCGTGAAAACTTACTTAGGAAGGCTACATTTTTGTTGATCAAAGAACTATCAATGATTCTGTGCAAGTGACAGGGGCAAATAACTTAACATTAGGATCTTGATTAGTTTGTATATTCAGTCTGAAGTACTGGGACGCAGATTTCCTAAGTTAATAGGTTAGAACAACCTAAGAGATAGTGTTTGTGATTAGATCACTTTGATAAGTCTAAAATCATTGCCTCATTATTGCGTTGCCTGTTTTCATGTTTTGTTATGTTATATCTTTGGTTATTTTTGTTTGCATGAGGACAAGCAAATGTTTAAGTATGGGGATGTTGATAGGTGTAGATTGTACAGTGTTTTTGTGGGTAGTTTAGTGTATGTTTAGGAATTGATTTCACTGTTTAGTGTGTGTTTAGGATAGAAGTGCATTAGTTTATAAATAATTGTGTTTAGCCATGTTCTGGGTGAAAACATGTCAATTGAGCCTAATTTTCATATATGAGGTGCATTGATGTGATTATTGATTGTTTCAGGGTTCAGAAAAGCTTTCGAAAGACAATTTGAGGAAAGAGCCAGGATTAGCCACGATCATGACATAAGCAAAAGAAGAAATCCCACGATCGTGGGAAGTGTCCCACGATCGTGACAGAAGGCGTAACATTTGGCCACGATTGTGGCATTGTATCCCACGATCGTGGCCTGCACCTTACTATAAAAGGAAAAGAATGAAACCCTAGTCGAGGAGCTGTCACATTTTTCCATTTATGGAAATCCAGAGAGAGGGAGAAGAGAGAGAAAGAGATGAAGGAGATCTTAACGTCGAGCTTCTCGGATTAGGTGTATTCCGACACCGCGGTCGTTCCGAGCACCACAAATCCAAGTTCTGATTTTTATTTCCCTTGTATTTCATTTTCTATGATATATAGGGTAGAGATAAACATTGTTGATTTCGTATTTATAATGATGGGTTTCTAAACTCCTTCAGGATTTTACTCGATTTAATGTTAATTTGATTGATTTATATGTTATGGTGTTGGTTCTATGATTGATTGATGTATGTTTATATTTCGATAATAAACTGAAAGGGTGAATTGAAAGAAAATGATTGGACTAGGCTAATAAGAGTTAAGTAGCCCAATAGATCACTCAATCAATGTTATACGGTTTTGTACGGAGAGAGATCCCATGTGAGGTCCGGCAGTTTATTAGAGCACTTCCGATCTAATTTAAGTTATGGGTAATTCATTAATTGAGAGATTGCGAATTCCATAATTTGATTACGGATAATCAAGGAGGGTTGAGATTATAACTCGAGAGACAGTAATTTCCCCTAGGAAATTCCAGAACCAACACCTAGGGTCATTGATTTAGGGTTGAGATTATAACTCGAGAGAGAGTAATTTCCCTAAGGGCAATTAGATCTGACACCCATAACACATAATTGATTTAATTAGCATTAATGAAGAGTGAAATCTCTTTCTCTCCAATTGATCAATTCTCTACTTCCTTCCAGAATTTGTGATTGTGATTGCTCAATTTTCCTTTTATTGTTAATTGTTCTGGTAAATCTCTGAAATCAATTTCTATTTTCAATTCATATTACAATTCTTAGTTTGTTTAGTTAATTTCAATTTTAATTGTTAATTCAGCTTTTGTTATTTTCTCTTTACTTCGTAAGCCTTAGATAATTAGGATTAAACTAGCTCCTCCCTGTGGACTGACCCCTCAATTACTACTACGCGGACCGTGCACTTGTGGTTATTGAGGGCTTATAAATTTAAAGCTCAATCGGACATGATCAAAAGTCAATAACCCAATTCCCTCTCACTTCTCTCTACAACCATCCTTAAGGTCTTTATTTCTCTCCCTATTCCTCACACCTGACATTCTGATAAGACCGCATATTAAGCAAATGATCAACCAAACTCAATTGAAGGGCAAAGTCCAAATATCGGACTGTGGATAAAAAAATAGGGCGGTGAATTACGGAGCACCTTTCCAATCTTCTCAGATGAGGAAGGTAACCAATTTCACACCCTTGGTTTTAAAAAAATTCTTGTGCCTAGATACTTAGATTTTGAGACATTAGAAACAATTGGTTTGAGAGAATGAGTTGAAAATTTATGAGGAAGGATTCACTAGGACAAATTCATGCACCTTAATTATGTTGTTTATGAAGAACTCACCCTAGAATTCTTTACCTTCCTCCAATATGAGCCAACTAACCCTAGGGTTCTATGGTTTTAGTTGTGGGTCAACCATTTGAGTTGAATTATGAAAATTTGTGCTAAATCAGGGGAATCTTGGAATCGACCATAGTAGACTGACATGAGGAATTCTGTGCCACATGTTACTGGAATGAATTGACAAGGTTGGATAACTTCAACTCTAAGAATGCCCACAACAACAACATTCGCGGTCCCTAAAACCTGTTATTACCCAAGTTTATGTGTCAAACCTTGTTTAACAAACTCGAAAGTAACAAATGTTCGATTAAAGAACTTTTCTTGTTGTGGTGTATGGATCATAATGTCCAAGTTTGCATCTCCACCCACATTGTCAACACTATTATTGCTACTCTAAAAAAGAGGAGCAATAGTTTAGGCATGGGATATTTGGTTATGGCCATTGCGGATTATTTTGGTGTAAATTTTGAGGGATTAACTATCCATTGTCCTGATTTCCTTAACACTCATCACTTGACGAGAGTTGAAATCTTAAAGTCCCATAATATGGAATTTGAGATATCGGTGCAAAATCTCATGTGAAGAATAGGGTAGGACAAGCTAGTTCGAGTGCGACGCCATTGTAAGAAGAAGAGGAGGAGTCAACCAGCGAGGAATCTGGAGGGGAAAAGGCAGTTGGATGGGAAAAGGTGCTCAATGCCATCACAATGACTAATAAGATGGTTTTAAAAACCACCAAGGTTTTAAAAGAGATAGCTAAGGAACAAAGATGCCAACGTCGAGACATCCGAGGCATCTACAAGTACTTCGTTGCTCAAGGCATAGAGATCCCACCTCCAACACTGTCACCATCACCACCTCATTTGCCATGACGAGTTCTATGCTCTAACCCATATCTTTTCATTTTGATCTTTATTTTATTCTTATGTTTTTGTCCTTTTTTATTACCACCATGTATGTTATTTATCTTTCTCACATTAAGGAGAATGTAATATCCAAATATGGGAGGGTTGCATTATATGCCTTATAATTTTTTATTTTTGTTTGTATGCATTATATGTTTTTATTTTCAATGTGAATTTTGCACATTGTATGTTCGTTTTGTTTAGGTTTGCATGATGTGACTCGTGTCAATGTGTTAATGGCTAGAACTTAACGGAATTGGTTTAACTTTGAACATAGTCTTTTAGGTTGCTAAGATTTATTAGCTTATGAAATTAGTGTCCTAGGTTGCTTCAGTTAAATATGCATGTTAGTTATATGATGTTAATTCCTAGGGTGAGGAATTTGACACATTCATTTATAATTTTAGGTCAATCAAATAAGTAGCATCGTGAGTATCTTTTCAAGAGAATGATTAGTTAAAGAAATAAGGTAGGTAAGAAAATTAAAAAATTTTGTGTTTTGTTTAATAAATGACTATTCTGCTGGCCTTTTTTGAAACAAATCGGGTTATAAATAGAGCTAGTAGCCAGTTGAAAATGTGACATAGTTGAGTAACTAGGGGACATTCATCACAAATTTTTGCCTTCGCATCAAAAGGCTATAATGACATTCCAACCAAGCCGCTTAATAAAAACATGACCTAGTTGAGTAATCAGGAGACATTTATCACAAATGTTTGCCTTCAAGTCAAAAGGCTAGGTTTATGTTAATGAAAATTAACAAAAATAGTTCATTGTTTAATAAATCCTACCGATCTTTGAGCATAGCTTGATTTTTCATGAAAAACTACTTAGAAATAGTTACAATTTCATTTGACTAATGAATTATCAATGTATGTGTGCAAGTGATAAGAGTGAATGAAATTGACATTAAGTCTTGAATAATATGTATATTTAGTTCGAAGTACTTAAAAACAGATTTCATAAGTTAATAGGTTAGAACAATTTGAAGGATTGTGTTTGTAGTTAAATTTGTTTCGTGAAGTTCAATGCCATTGTACCATTATTGCATTTGTGTGTGTTGTTGTTTGGTGTATTTGTTTTTGTTTGTTTTGTTTTCTCTTGAGGACAGGAAAAAGTTCAAGTGTCGGGATATGATAGTTGTAGGTTGCATGATGTTTTAATAGGCATTTTAGTATGTTTTTAGTGGTTAATTAATTGATTCATGTATGTTTTAGGTTTAAAATTATATTAATTGGTTAGATATTTGTGTTTTGGGTGTTATATGGGTTAGAGCATGCCATTGAGCTTTAATTGTGTGTATTTGAGGTACCTTGATGTGTTTGTTAGTGTTTGAGATCAAATATCGAAAAACAGAGAAGATTCGGAGGAAGTCCAGCGGAAGATCTAGGCCCACAATAATGGCAGAAGCAAAATGGACAGGACGCAATAGTGGCCTCACTAGCCACGATCATGGCAGAAGCAAAATCCTAAGTGCCACGATCGTGGCCTGCGTGTAGACAGACATAGACTGGCCTCCCGAACTTTAGTTTTCAATGGTTATTTTGGACTTTTAAGCTCGAGTAAAACCTATTTTTTACCTTAATTAGTAAAGACTACAAAAAGAAGGAAAAATGACCTAGATTGGGAGCCTCTATTTACCACTTTGGGTAGAAGCTAAGGAAGAGGAAGAAGGAAGAGAGAGAAGAAGAGAAAGAAGAAGGTGGAGCTTCAGCTGTTTCAACCTCCAATTCTCCAAGTTACTTTCTTTTTATCCATCTTTTATTTCATGTATTTGATGTATGAGATGGGATTGATGATGAGGAATCTTAGGTTAAGGATGTTCTAACTTCTTTTAGGGATTTATACTTGATTTAATGTTAATCTAGTTGTTTTTGTTGTTAATGATGATGGGTGTTGTGATTATTTGTTGTATCTGATGAGGTTATTGCGTGCATAAGTTTTAACACTCTCGATAATCCCCAAGCACACAGGTTGTTCACGTAGTACCTAAGGTGTCGATCCCATGAGGAGGGAAATCTAATCCTAAATCCTAAGGTCAAAAACAATTAAAATAGGAATTAACAAACAAAGAATTTAAACACGAGAATTAAATAAATCAAATGAACCAAAATCAAATAACAAAACGCTAATTAACAATTAACACTTAATGAAACAATCAACTAATAATGACTAACAAATTTAGATTAAAAATAATTTACAATAAATGAATAATGGAAATTTGACTTTTTTTATTTTTTGATAAACAATTAATGATAATTACGTAATTGAATTATTAAATTGTTGAACAATGATAACACACCTAAGAATTCAACCTAGTGAATTAACCAAAACGGAGTAAGGGAAAATTATCTATCTTTAATGCTAACCTAACCAATTATGATTTATAGAATTAATGGTTCTAGAGATCCTAGAGTCAATTACTCTCTCTCAAGTTATAATTGAATCCTAAAGCATAAACCCTAATCAGATTATAAGAAGTTGCAATCTCTCAATTAACAACCTATCCAAAACCTAATCAGTTCTTAAGTTCTCTAATAAACAATTGGAAACCTATACGTGATCTCTCTACACAAGATTAACCAACCTGATTTAATTCTGAATCTATTAAATTACCTAACTCTCGTTAACCCAATTTAATCATTTTTCCTCAATTCACCCTCTCAGTTTATTATTGAGATATGAAGTGCATAATTAAACCACAACTAATTTAATAAGCATATAAAACAATCAAATTTCATTAAATCAAAAATAATATTCCAAAGGTGAGTATAGAACATCAATCAGCAATTCGATTATATCATCAAACTATATATCCCAATTCTACAATGAAATAAAACTAAATACATAAGAATAGAACTCAAATGGACGATGGGAGGCCGCGACTTCAGAAAGCTTCTTATTTCGAGAAGCACGTCGAGTC
>JAOQMM010162016.1:0-10965 GCA_027563515.1 Erythroxylum platyclados | reverse complement strand
TTATGGCCTTCATTCCTTTAGTTCTCTACTCCAATTCTTCACATTTTAAGTCCACGTTTTTGCCTCTTTTTTTTTTTTTAATTTCATCTCCTACACAATAAATAAATTCACCAATAAGATTTAATTCTAATCCAAAATCAACAATTAAATAATAAAACACAAATCATACATAAAAATATTAAAATAATCAAGACTCACTTCAAATTAACACAAAATATAAAAGAAATATAATAAAGATTATACTAACCAAAAACACATAAAACAAATCTTAAAATACAAAAATAACAATTTAAAATGCAAGAAATACTTGCTAAATACTTAGAAAAATACATACTAATGCACAATTATCACTTGGCTGTCATACCATCAAATGACAACGTTGGCACGTTGTCTGGAGCTCCATAAAACGTGACAAAACGCTTACTGTTTTCAACTGACTTTCTCTTTGTAAACACCAGGACCAATGTCTATGATCACACGTTGTGCGTTACCTGGTGGAACACTGTTCACGGCCTCCATCACGGTCTTGAATTCTCCACTACCATCTTGTCTGACCTTTACGATTTTCGGAGTTGCTTCCGCTACTTGAAGAGTATCGTTAAGGCCTTGACGTTCGTGCAATGGCTTGATGTTGTCATTGAACCAAGTTACTACTTGTGCTGCGTCAGCTGGTATTGGTGCTGCATCGTCGGACCTAACTCCGGTGGCTGCGACAAGAATGGCAACTAAAAAGAAAGGAATCGCGCTATTAGTCATAGTGATCTTTCCAGCCATTTTGTGAGAATGTTGTGCCAATGAAGTGAATGGTTTTTCCGGTGAAGCTTGGCTGCAATTTATATGCCAAGCGAAGACTTAAAATGTGGGGGACATCGGAGATTTCCTCGCACTATCTTACGTATGAAATGGATGTGAATAGTTGGGAAGCCTAATAATGTGTTCAATGTCAAGCTGAAAATGTTTATGGACGAAATCAACTCGACCTATTTTTTACTTCTGGTTGAAATCCATATCCATCTCCTAAGCAAATGGAGACCATGAACAATAGTGCCTTTTTTCTCCCATTAATTGAACAAATAATTAGAAAATAAAACAGCAATTACAAAAATGAGTAATAACCTTCCGTAGAGAGTGGGACAATTCAATTCAACATATTATTCGTTGGGGTTTGACTCTATAATTAATTCTTATTAAGTTTTTCGTTGGATGAACTGCATTGCTGATATTGATTCCAAAAAAAGTAACAGTAGGTACAACTAGTTTGTGAATAGCCAACTATCGCATTGTGAAAATTGGATAAATTCAACCAGATCATAAGTGTACAACACCTCAAATTAAAGTACATAACCATCATTTTAGTGACCTTTGTGACAATTATAGTCCATACTAATTAAACTACTTTTACATATTATGAATTATTTTTTAGTATATAAAGGTAAGATAGTTAAATATTAACCATGATAGTTACGAGAGCCATTAAAATATGACCCTTAATATGCATAAAATTCGTATATATCATTAAAATATGACCCTTAATATGCATAAAATTCGTATATATTTTCTTAAGTATTTTACTTGATTTAAAAGATAAATTGTTATGTTTTAATTAGTTTTATTTCTTTTCAATTTTATTCAAAAATCCGAGGCAACTCCAAGTACATAATAGGAAGAAATCCACATTTTTTGAAGTAACACAATCTAAACTACACTTGTGTGTCGGCTAGTATTTTAAAAGGATCAATTACAACAAATGTTATGACCTAAGTCACGATCTTATAATTGACCATGCTCAAATCAAATAGAAAACAAAGAGATCAACGATTTATGGATATAGTCATAGAAGAGGCTGTATATTTAAGATTTACGGCTTTGAGACAAGATCATAATAGAGGTTGTGTCTACTACCTGGAGGAGTTAACAAAGTGAAAGTCTGGACCACATTTGTGTCCTAAACTGTATCCTAAGAAGAGTAGAGTGTATGGATGGATGGAAATCCTAATTTTTACGATATCTTATTTGTCTTTTGGAATATATATATATATAAGAAAAAAAATTTCTTTCTAAAAATTATTGAAAGGCTTCTCTAATCTTTAGGCGATCCATTTTAAGTTAATTTTTACTTAATAATTAAGATGCATATGTCATCTCAATAGTTAAGCTATAAAAAAAAAAGGCTAAAATATATTTAGCCTCCTGTGTTTTATCCCCTGGTATATTATGCTTCCTTTAATTTTAAAAATGGACTTGTTACTCTCTTTGACCACTAGTCAAAGGAGCTTAGAATTTAAAAAACTTTTTTACCCTTATATTATGATGATATCACCACAATTGTACATGTTGTATTTTTGGACAAAAATATTCTTTTAGCGTTTTGTTGACTAAAATACATTAAACCTTATTTTTTGCTTTATTTCATTTTGTCCTCTATTTCAAAAATAAAAATTATTTTAAACATGGATTACATTTGGACTGTTAATAAATAAAAAAGAAAAAATAACTAAAAATTTCATTGTCTTCATAATTGTACTTGATGACTGTTAATTTATAGAAAAATTAAAAAAAAGAAAATTTATTTATGAAACAAAATTATAAAAAATAATTAATAATAATAAAATAAAATATCACTATTTTTATGTTTCCTATTTACTCTATAAAACTATAAATTATCTTCTTTCGGTTCTTTCTTGGTTTTGTAAGTCATTCCCTTACTAGGGATGACAAAGGATCATATTGGGCTTGGGCCGCTCTTGGCCCGACCCAGCTTGACCCACAGATTGATTGACTCGTGGCCCGACGAGCCAAGGGCTTCCCAGCTCGTTACCCTACCCAATCACAAGCTACTGTGGCTCAACCTTCAGTCCGACGGGCCATAGGCGGGCTCTTTATGATTTAAAAAAAAATAAAAAATGATGTTGTTTTATGTACCTTCCCGTCGAGTCATGACCCTATGGATTCAAGCAATTTCGACCCATAGCCCTACCCATGACTCGATTAACTCGAGTTGGACCGGTCAGGGTGGGTCGGGCCACATTTGCCATCCTATCCCTTACCTACCGATTTTTATATTTTGTATTTATAGTTTTATAGAGTAAAAGGGAAACATAAAATTGGTGATTTTTTATTTTATTATTGTTAATTATTTCTTTTTTCAATTTTGTTTCATAAATAAATTATCTTTTTAAATTTTTTTTCTATAAATTACGATTATGAAATACAATTGTGAAGACAATGGTGATATCATCATAATACAGGGATCAAAAAGTCTTTTTGAAATCTAAACTCCTTTAACTAATAGTCAAAAAGTTAATAAGTTTATTTTTAAAATAGAGGGGGGCATAATGTACCAAGAGAAAAAACATAGAGGGGTTAAATGTATTTTAGCCTAAAAAATCAAGAGTTCATGTAGATTTAGTTTTACCACAACTTCTCCATTTATGTCTTTTAGTTTTATTGTTGTGAACTTGTTTTATGGTTAAAACATTTTTTTTGTTTAGATAAGAAAAATCATAGTGTTTTTTTATATCTATTAATTTGGTAATTTATGATATGAGTTATATTTATGTGAACTATCTTTGTTTGATCTTAATGCTGATTTATTCATACTGTCTTCTAAATCTAATCTTAATCAAATTGTAGATGACTTGAGAGACGGTTGCTTGTAAGTTGACTATAACTTAGGTAATGGGAGTTGAATGAGGTGCTTGGTAGAGATTTGCATAATTTTCTTATTATTAAGGTGAAACTTTTTAAAGGATTTCATATAATTTAATGTAAAAGGTATTAGATGGTAAAGATACATGTTAGCCAATTGGAGAATAAATACTTAAATTAATTAGAGAGAGTAAATTTTCAAAGGTGAATGAATCGGTTGATAAAAGTCTCTTACACATTCTTATATTGACCAAAAGTCTAAATCAAACCTTAACGTTTTTCAAAAGATTTATGCAAACTTATGTTGTTGTTTATAGTATCACGATAAACCTTAATATTCTTAAAATGGTATTGGTCACATCTAAATTCTAATATAGTTAATTTTTAGTCAAATCTTAGTATTTAAGCCATCAACTTGACCTATATATGGCGTCACAATTGAGCAATTTGTTGACATAACCTTTAAAATGATTGATTTATACATTAATTAAATGTGCTATTTGACCACAAAATTTCATAAAAGATCTAATACTATCGTTATCTTTGTTACCATTTTTTTCACCCTATGTAGGCAAGTATCATTTTTTGTAACATTAGAATGTAAAATAGCACCAGAGATAATAATAAGGGTTTACTTAAACCTTTTATAAAGTGTTGAAGTGTAAATCATATCTTTGGTCATATTCAAAATGTCAAGTAATAACTGCATTAATATCTCTTTGTAATTTACATTTTTTTAATTTCAAACAATCAACAACTCCATCGTTATAGTCCATTATTTTTCTATTTATTTATAATTTTAAATAATCTAATTAGATATTAAAATTTTTAATGCTACTTCATTTTAGATAAAAGGATATAAAATAATAAAATATGACGAATATTATATGGTAGCCAAATAATACTATAAGAGAATAAGTTATAGTTTATAAAATGTGATCATCAAAATAAAAAAGGTCAAATCATAAAAATCTTAACATATATAATTCTGTTTAAAAAATATGCGTTAAAGACATATTCATTTTACATCAAAATTTTTTAATAGTCAATTAAATTTAATTTGATGATTGATTTTAAATCATTAATTCACTAACTAATTTATTTATTGTTATATGTTTTTCAAAATTTATTCAATACATGTAAAAGTCCTAATTCATACGTCATGTCCTTTGACTAAATTACTTCTCTATATCAAAATAATTTATTATTATATAAGGGTAATTTACTTAATGGACCTAACTTTATGGAAATGGCCCTTATTACCATTATGATTCATATTAAATAAATTACATTTACATATCGTGAACCATTTAATGATGTCAAAGAATAATTTAGTCAATATTAATCATGATGACTACAATGGCTGCTAAAATAATGACCTTAAGTTATTTTCCTTTAATTAATATTAGCTATCATAAGAGCTACCAAAATGATGCTATGTGGTTAGGTCCAAAGATGAATTATTATGACTACCTAAAAAAATTATCGATAAAAAATGTGATTTTTATCTTGATGTTTCACAAAAAGTCCAAGCCCTTATGGTGCCACTTCACGCATAATATTATTGAAACAATACTAATTGCATTCTAAATAAAATGTAAAATTTTTACTAGAAATAAATGTAAGGGTAAATTTTTTGTGACATACATTTAAATTTTTTGTGACATATTGAGGTATAAATTATACCTTTAGTCAATGTCTAAAGAAATTAGTTTAAAAATCATATCTAGTGGATCCAAATTGTCAAATTGTGATATTATATAGGCTAAGTTGACTGCTTACAAAGAATTGATAGAAACTTAACCATTAAGATTTAGGTTACTATAATATCATTTTTCAAAATGTTAAGGTACAATATGATATCATTAATAATAATAGTAATTTATTTAAGCTTTCTAAAAAATATTAAAGAGCAATTTTGGCGTTTTGTTAAAGTTATTTAAAGTGAAACATTATAAGAGGTTGAAATAGTAAACATAGAGGATTATGTATTTCATTTACAGTGCTAGGATACTAGTTGAGCCCTTTTGTGGTTGTAGTAGTTATGGATGAACTTACCAAGAATATCCAAGAGGATGTGCCTTGGTGTGTGTTGTTTACTGATGACATTATTTTAGTAGATGAAACAAAGGAAGATGTTAATGTCAAACTAGAACTTTGGAGGGATTCATTAGAGTCAAAGGGATTTAAATTGATTAGAACTAAGACTGAGTACTTAGAGTGTAACTTTTTGTGTCTTAGGTTTGCATCTGATTTGGAAATCAAGATTTGAATAGAAGTTATATCACAAAAAGATTATTTTAAGTACCTTGGATCTATCATGCAAAGCAGTGACGAGATAGAGGACAAAATAATGCACTGTATCAAATTATGATGGTTTAAATGGAGGGCGCCTCAAGAATTTTATGTGACAAGAAGATATCACTCAAACTAAAAGGTAAATTATACCATTTAGCAATTAGGTCGGCTATGCTTTATGAGGTAGAGTGTTAGCCAATCAAACATATGCATAGACGTAAGTTAATGGTGGTAGATATGAGGATGTTTCATTGGATATGCAATGTTACAAAAAGAGGTAAGGTCAAGAATGTAGTAGTAAGAGACAAGTTGGGGTGGCTAACATTGATAGTAAATTAAGGGAGATAAGACTTATTAAGGGAGATAAGACTTAGGTAGTTCAAACATGTTAAGAGGGGACATCCTGACGTCCCAATAAGAAAATGTGAGAAGATTGTACTTGAGAACTATAAGAGAAGAAGAGGAAGATCCATGAAAAATTAGGGGGAGGTGATCAGGAGTGATATAGTCCCACTAGCTAGAGCTTGTGAAGGACTTAGCCCTTAATAAGAAACTCTGGCTACCTAAGATACTAGTAAGAAACTTTTGAACATTTTCTTTTGATTTTTGTGACTTTTATTAGAATTAATATTTTTTGTCACACTTACTTATTTAGTTTATTTCTTTATTTCATATTTTTATCTTTTTTTTAACTGCTTGTTTATTTTATTTACTTTTTTGTTTTCTTTCTTTCTTGTTTGTTTATTTATTTACTTAATTCTATCTTTTTATTTATTTATTTATCTTATTATTGATTATATTTTTGTTTTATTATTTTTATATTTATTTATTCTTTCATTTATCCAGTCATTTGTTTATGTATTTTTTCTTCTCTTCCAACCATTTTCAAAAGCTTTTTTTGTTAGTAGATCTATCAGAAATAGGCTTTCTACTAACTAGGATTAAAGTTATGTATTTTTGGATCTTTCCAGACTTCACGTCTCAGCAAGATTCGTAGTTAATTGTTATTTTTGTTATTTTTGTTGTTGTGGTTTTTGTTATTTTTATTTATAGTGTTAGGAAAGAAAAATACATCGTCTAACCAAACTTTTTTATATAAAGATAAAAGTAAGAAATAAATAAGATCACTTTTATTTTTATATATATCAAGATTTTAAGTTGAATTAATAAAAATGAAAACTAAATACATATTGATAAAATGATAAATGAAATGATCTTTTCATTTCAGAATGATTATAGGTACATATTATCTAAAAATTTTCAACCAAATTTTAATAGATCCTTAACAATTATTAGTTAATTTTGAACATTAGTATTCATATCTACATGTTCTCTTAATCTTTAATAAAATTTAAAATAAAAACTTTAAAGTTTATTAATTAATAATTAATATTAATATTAATATTAATATTTAAGTGTAAGATAACTTTTATTTATATGAAATTTAACAACAATATCATAATTAAGGATTTGTTACGTGATGATTGAAAATTTATTTGCAGCGCAAAAAAATTATGAAATATTTTAATTAAAATTTATTTCATAATAAGATTTGTTTCTTATTTAAAATTAATCACCACTTTATTTTGTTTATTAGATTACTTTTGTTATCTTACGATTGCTTTGTGAGACTAATTCAAAACTGATATTCCAAAATTACAAAGCTTTGTAATTAAAATTAAAAATCAATATATGAGTGCAACTAGGTGTGAAATGAATTAGAGCTCATTTGAATTTATTCATTAAAAAATTGAAAATAAAAGATTAAATGTTTTTGTTGCTTATTTAATATAACCTAGAGCTTCAAGAAAAATATATTATTATCATTATTAAGTTTAGTATAATTTTTTAATAATTAAATTTTATTTATTTATTAGAATTCTTAATAGAATACGTAGTTCACCTTGACCATCTCTATCTTTTAGTGGATTGGATTTCTCAAGAACCAAGTTTCATAGATAAGAGTGACTTAGAAGATAATTATAGAAGAAAAAGTGTTGACATGCCATTTTGGCAATGATTTTAAATGATAGAAAAGACATGATTCCTCTCAATAATGAGGATTATGTATCAAATAAAAATTGAAGTCAATGTGATTTGAACGAATATGTTATTGAATGGAGTTCCAATTTTTTCATTTTTGGATTTTGATTTATATGTTAAATTCTAAATATGCAATATAAGCATAAAACTTTTAATTGTAAGTGTTTTTATTTTATGTTTCGCTTCTACTTTGTTGTATTAGTCTTTGACATGAACTTTTGTTGTAAATACTTTATAGACTCATATTATTCTTATTATATGATGTTTTGATGTAATTATTCTTTACTGATGTAAATTACAATGTTTAAGTATTTTGTATTATTGTTAGTTTTATATTTACATGAGAATTAAACGATCTTTTTCATATATTAATTATAAATAATGTTTAGAGGATAAATATGTGAAAAGTAATATTTATAAAAATAAAGAGATAATTGTTATGTCAAATTTATATTGAAATAAAACTAAAAATTATACATTATAATATATTAAGAGAGTATTATGTAATTTTATAAAATTAAGAGATTATTTATAATTTTAAAAATTACTCAAATCAATACTCGTTATTAATCGATATCAGACCCAGAAACCAAATTCAGTACTCGATCTGTTACAACATTCATCTAAAACTACCTAGTTTCTTTTGTTTTGCATGTAAAAATACTCTCATCTAGAAGAATTTATTCAAAAATTAAGACTAATTTGACTTTGAAGTCAAGAAAGTCAATATTTTCAAAGAGGACAATGGCCAAATCATCAAGACATCAAGTACAGCAGTACTCTTCAAATCGCAACAAAATCTAATATTTGCAAGAACAAATTTTAGTTTATATGTATAAGGAGACTACTAATATTACGATAATATAAGAAATATCATTGTTTTAGTAGTTCTTATATCAACATTATTTAAATTAATAAATTATTTGTTTTTACAAAAATAATTTAAATATTATTAATAGCCATATAAATTAGTTATATGAATAATGGATATTGTTTTTGGTAATTTTTAAAATTATAAATAGTCTTTTAAATTTATAAATTACAAAATAATCTCTTAATATATTATACTATATAATTTTTAATTTTATTTCAACTAGGTCTTAAAAAAATCATTAACAATATAAATTTGATATGACAATTATCTCTTTATTTTTATAAATATCATTTTTCACATATTTCTCTTATAAATAAAAACCACAATTAATGTAAGAGGAAGATCATTTAATTCTCGTAGAGATATAAAACTAAGAATTATATAAAGCACTTAAAACATTATAATATACATCATATAATAAAGAATAATTACATCGAAACACCATATAGTAAGAATAATATAGATTTATAAGTATTAAAACAAATATTCGTACTGAAGAACACGACAAAGTAGAAGTAAAACCGAAAATAAAAATACTTATAGTTAAATGTTTAATATTTATATTGCATATATAAAATTTAACATATACATCAAATACAAGTAAAATTAAAATAAAAGAGAAAAATGAAAATCTTAGAACTTTATTCAATGACATATCCCTCTCAATTCTTGCTAGCCCCAATTTTTATTGGTACAAAATCTTTATCATTGAAAGGAATCTCATCATCACCATCATTTAAACTCATTGTACAAAATGACATGTCAATACTATTTTATCCAAGATTATCTTCCAAGTCATTTTTATCTATGAAACTTGGTTTTTGAGAAACTCAAATCTGTTAATAGATAGATATAGTCAAGACAAATTGAATTTATAAAATTACTTGTTTTATTAAGAGTCCTAGTAAATAAATAAAATAAAATAACTAAGAAATTACTTTAAACTTAATAATGATAATAATATAATTTTCTCGAAACTTTAAGTTGTATCAAATAAAGACCAAATCATTTAATTTTTTGTTATATTTTTTTAATGAATGAATTTAAATGTGCTCTAATTTATTTCACACATAGTTACACTGACACATTGACTTTCAATTTTAATTTCAAATGTTTATAATTTGGAACACTAGTTTCAAATTGGTCTCACAAAGTCACTGTAAGATAACAAAAACAATAAACAAAATAAAGTGATGATTAATTTCAAGTATGTGACAAAAGTGAAGAAATATATATCTAGATTAAGTTTGTCTCTTTGACAAAAAGAAACAAACATGCTAAAATCACTATACACATCCTTGTATGCCTTAATTTATGAGCTAATGAGATATTGTATCATCTCATGTGAATAATTATTGTGATAGTTAATAGTATTTTTTATTAATTTCAGTTTTTTTTATAAAACTTAGTCTAAAATAGATATTAAAATTCAAAAAATCCTAGTACTCAATTACAGATAGTAAAGTTATATTTCTTATCTTTTATTGATAACTGTAAAATAAGATGTATACAAGGAAGGACTATTTTCCAAATTGTCCTTAATAACTGTAAAATAAGATGTATATAAGGAAGGACTATTTTCCAAATTGTCCTTAATTGCTTCTCTCCATGAATCATATTAATAACTTATAATTGTCTTCTTATTACTAAAAGTCATATAAAAGTCTCCCATTAAAGGCTGACAAATTAGGATAAAAAATTGTCATTGAGACCAAAATTAGTATATAATGCAATGCTTAATTAATATTCTGCCTTTAATTAAAAATAGAACTTGCAATTTGGTACCTCGGCCAATGGGGGTGAATATTGTACACTTTGATTGGATTTTCAGGTACAAATTTGATTCTACTCGTAAATTAACTCGGCATAAGGCTCGGACTTCTTGTTAATGATTCGTAAAAAAAAGTAGGTTTAGATTACACTGAAACTTTTAGGGGGCGGTTGGTTCAAACAGGAGAATAGGAATGGGAATGTGAATGAATATAGTGAGGAATGGGAATGGATATAATCATTATAATGTTGATAGTTGGTTAAGAGGAGGGAATGATTATCATTACCATAGATAGTGGTTGGTTTGTTAAAAATATTAAGAAATAAAAATT
>JAOQMM010161770.1:0-10986 GCA_027563515.1 Erythroxylum platyclados | reverse complement strand
GGCAGGCCCCGGGGCGCCCGCACTGTTGTGACGCGAGTTGCCTGCAGTGAGAGCGCGAGGGGCGTGTTGCCGCTATTGTCAGCCACGCACGGGACGAAGGTCCCCTCTCGACGACGAAGTGGGTGAAGGTCATGCCGTTGACACCGGATGACGTGAGCAACAAGCGGTTCACACCGGTGCGGCTCCGCGAGGGCTACGACATGGGTGAGGTCGACCAGTTCCTCGACGAGGTCGAGGCCGAGCTGGCGCGGCTGATCCGTGAAAACGACGACCTGCGCGAGCAGCTCCGGGTCGCGGAGGACAACGCCGCGAACGCCGCCGGCACGCCGAGCAGCGCCCCGGCACCGGCTGCTCCCGTGATCGCGGACGAGACCCCCGCCCTGGAGGCGGAGGCCCCCGCGAAGCCCAGCGCGGACAGGCCCAGCCTGGACAAGCCGAGCCTGCCCGAGGAGACCCAGGCGGTCGCCGCGGTGCCGCCGGCCGGCCCCGGCTCGCAGACGCCGCCCGCCCCGGTCGCCGAGACCGCGGTCGAGTCCAGCGGATCCAGCACGAGCGTGAGCGGTCCGCAGGAGATCCGGGTCTCCACGGTGCCCGAGGCCTCGTCCGCCGCCGCGCGGCTGCTCGAGATCGCCACCAACAACGCCGAGCAGCTCGTCGGCGAGGCTCGCGCCGAGGCCGAGCAGATCGTCACGACCGCGCAGGCCGAGGCCGAGCGCCTGCAGGGCGACTCCAAGGCCAAGGCCGACAAGATCGAGGCCGACGCGCGGTCCCGCTCGCAGATGCTCGATTCCGAGACCTCCGAGCGGCGCACCAAGCTGGTGGGCGACCTCGAGAAGGAGCGCGGCCGCCTCAACGGCGAGATCGAGACGCTGCGCACCTTCGAGCGTGAGTACCGCAGCCGGTTGAAGAACTACTTCACCCACCTCATAGAGATAGAAAAAGTAAAGGGTCAAAGTTGTTAGACTGCTGCGTACTGAGGTCTACTCAGTTATCATGGATCAGAGGTCGGTCAGCTGACATCCCAGAAAGTCTAGATAGTTTGTTTTGTTGGGTCCTCTACAGTTGTACATTATACTGTATATGTATGACTCCCACTATGTATACAGATGAGATTTTGTTTTAATACATTATGAGTTCGATGGTTATGCTCATATGTTATTGCATGATGCCTACTGATTTTGCTCTAGCGTTCCACCTTTGTAGGGTATTTACTCAGACATTCATCAGAATGTAGGGTAAGTGTCCTCTGAGGGTGGGATGCTACACAGTAAATAGAAAAAATGTAAAAGCAATGAATAGAATAAATAACTATAGATGATCCAACAAAGTAACAGAGCAAGGCAAATGAGTTCAACAATATCAGGAGAAGTTGAAATAAAGATTAGCAAACTATATGAAAAGTCTCCGACACAAAAGTTGGTGGTGGATATCCTTCCAAACTTGAGCTCTTTGGTGTTGGCTCTCACCTTCTACCTCATGCTCTCTTCTCACCTGGATGAAGCATTGCTGAAGTTCTCTGGAAATTGGCTTTAGCTCTTGCTGTCTACTTCTGTCCCAAAGCTTCGACCTCTCTGTTTTGTTTCTCTCTGCCTCTCTCTCTGTTTTCTCTGCCTCCACACTTTTCTCTCTATCTTTGCTCCCCTTAAGGTGTCCAAATGGTGTGAAAATGGAGAACAAAATCAAGGTGGAATAACAGATGGAATGTATATTTGTCTGCAACCACCATTTTCTTTCTTTTTTCGTTTAGGTTTTTGTGCTGTCTTCCTGCAAAACAACACGTAATAATCATACAAATTAAAGACAAAACATGGTCATGAGTGATCACAGGTATGACAACCTCTTGCACGGGCGCGATCCTCTCTTTTATGGTTGCACGCCTGTGAATTAAACGGTATTTTAGACCAAATATAGTCATGGGCGTGCAGAGCTTAGTCACAGGTGTGACTCCCCTTGCCATACCTGTGACTTAGGTGTAAAATGTAGAGGTCTTCGAGAGCTTTCCAATGCCACCAAGATCACCTTAATCAGAGTTCGGATGAGAAAGTTATGACCTCCCAAATTTTCTACCACAACTTATTAGACTAGCTTGTTTAGTCACCACCTTTTTACCTTTCATTGTCATGCAAAATTCACAAAATAATCCAATTAACATTCATGAAATTTTTACACCATTTCCACTCAATTTATCTCACATTTGGATCAAAACACAAGGATTTGTAACCAAAATCAAGATATGAAGGTAATTAAAAGCAATAGAAACTAGGCACAACAACCGATGAGTAAATCATGTTAAGAGCCTTCCCGTTCTCACTCAAAGATGTAGTAAAAGATTGGTTGTTTGATTTACCAGTGGGAAGCATAAATACTATGTTCGAGATGAAGAGACTATTCTTAAAGAAATATTTTCCGACCTCAAAGACAATAAGTATTCGGAAGGAGAAATATGGTATCAAATAGCATAATAGAGAATCTCTTTACGAGTACTGGAAGCGGTTCAAAAAGTTATGTGCCAGTTGTTTGCACCACAACATACTAGAGCAACTTCTCATCCAATATTTTTATGAAGGATTGCTACTGATGGAGAGGAGTTTGGTTGATGCAGCAAGTGGTGGGGCACTCTGCAAGAAGACTCCCATTAAAGCCAGGATCTTACTTGAGCGGACACCCAACAATTCAAAACTCATAACGATGTTCAACGAGTAAACGAGGTAAGTACTTCATCCATTAAACATCATTTAGATGAACTAAAATCTTCTGTGAGGGGAATTGCAGTTAGACAAGCACAAGTGAAAATGTGAGGGATATGTTCAAATACGAGCCATCCAACTGATGAATGTTCGACATTACAAGAAGGGAGTATGGAGCACATGAATATTTTAGGAGGGAATTTCCTTAATCAATACAACTCATACATACAGACATATAACCCAGGCTAAAGGGATCACCCCAACCTGAGTTACGGAGGGAACAGACAATAGAATTATTTCCAGAATTGGTCGTAAGGAGCACAACAATTTCAACCAAGGCCACAAGTAGCACAAGGAGCCTCCTCTTCTAGTTTAGGTACATCAGTCGATGAATTTATCAAGGTTTCTACTACTAACAATCTTCAATTTCGGTAAGATATGTAGCAACTTCAACAAAGTATATTGCAGTTTAGTTAGAGTATGCAACAGCTTGAGCAAGGGACAAAATTGAGAATATAGAACTAAGAGAACCAAATCGGTCAGATGGTAGTAAGGATGAATCATATCGAATCACAAATTAAAGGAAAGCTGCCATCTCAACCCAAGGTGAACCCGAAGAATGTTAGCGCCATAACCCTGAGGAGCGGAAAGGAGATTGAAGGTCCTAAGAGAACTCCACCGAGGATTTGCTACTGAGGAAGAGATCAAGAATGAGTTAGCAAAGGAAGAAAATCTGCCATCGAGTACAAAGTTAAATTTCAAAAATCCCAATATTGTTAAGACTAATCCTCTGCATTTTCCTAGCAGATTAATAAGACCAAACAAGGAGGAGAAGGATAAAGAGATATTAGAGACTTTCCAGAAAGTGGAAGTCAATATACCTTTGCTCAAGGCAATCAAGCAAGTACCAAGGTACGCCAAATTCCTTGTACACATAAGAGAAAACCAAGAGGTGATGAAAAAGTAATGATGGGTGAGAATATATCTGTAGTTTTTGGAAAGAAGATGCCCCCAAAATGTTAGGATCTAGGTATATTTACCATTCCTTGCAAAATTGGTAATATTGTGATCAATAGAGCTATGTTAGATCTGGGTGCTTCAATTAATGTGATGTCTCGTTTGATTTATGCTTCACTGGATTTGGGTCCTTTGAAAGAGACAAGTGTGATAATACAATTGGCTAACCATATTAATGCATATCCTAATGGTGTGGTTGAGGATGTTTTGGTGTAGGTGAATAAGTTAGTGTTTCCTGCAAATTTTTATGTTGCGGATATGAATGATGACACTTCATGTACCTATCTTGTTGGGGAGACCATTTCTTAATATGACTCAAACTAAGATAGATGTTCGTGAGGGCACCCTCACGATGGAATTTGATGGGAAAGTGATTCATTTAAATATTTTTAATGTCATGAAACACCATCATGACGATCATTATGTTTTTTCTATTGATGTGATTGATCCTTTGGTACAGGAAATGTTTAAATTAAGTTGTAAGGATCATTTAGAGACAGTTTTGACTGAGGATATGGAAGTAGAAGCCAACGCTGATGTTAAGATGGGAGAAGAGCTTATGGAAATGACAACCGCTTTGGAATCATTGGAAAACTCTCCAAAAAGGTATGATTTGACTTCTATAAAACTATTTGAATCTCATCATAAGTTGTTACCTTTTTATGTGCAAGCACCAGAATTGGAGTTGAAGCCACTCCCTACACACCTGAAGAATGCTTATTTGGGAGATAAGCAAACTCTTCCAATGATCATTTTGGTGAAGTTGACTTCAAATCAAGAGGAAAGGCTAGTTCGAATGTTGCGAGAACATAAGAAGGCCATCAGATGGACTATGGCGAATATCCAAGGGATAAGCCTTCCATATACATGCACCACATTTTATTAGAGGAGGATGCAAAATCCACAGGGTAAGCTCAGCATAGGCTAAATCCTCTAATGATGAAAGTTGTGAAGAAGAAGGTGCTGAAGCTTCTTAATGTTGGGTTGATTTATCTGATCTCTGACAGTAAGTGGGTAAGTCCTATTCAGGTGGTTCCAAAGAAGTCTGGAATCACCATTGTGACAAACCAAGAAGGTGAGTTGATTCCCACCCGAGTGCAAACTGGGTGGCGAGTATGTATTGATAATAGGAAGTTGAATTCTTTAACTCGTAAAGACCATTTTCCCCTTCCCTTTATTGTTCAGATGCTTGAGAGATTGGTTGGCTATGATTATTATTGCTTTCTAGATGGCTTTTCAAGTTATCTTCAGATTCCAATCAAACCAGAAGATCAAGAGAAGACAACATTCACATGCCCATTTGGTACATTCTCTTACCGAAGGATGTCACTAGGATTGTGTAACGCACTTGCCACATTTCAAAGGTGTAGGGTGATAGGTGTCAATTGCATCATGTTTTAGGACGTATTTTAATAAAAGTTTAGCCGTTTATTCATTTGTTTCGTATGTGTTTAGGATAGAATTGTGTTAGTTTGTGAATTATTTGTCATTTAAGTGTTTTATGGGTTAGAATAAGCAATTAAGCTTAATTATTACATTTTTGAGATACCTTGATGTGTTTGTTAGTGTTTCAGGGGCAATATCGAAGAATGGACGAGTTCGGAAGACATTCGGGAGAAAACCATGGCCCATCATCGTGGCTTGCATGACCACGATAGTGACAGAGAGCAGATTAGTGGCCCACGATCGTGGCCTGCATAGCTACAATTGTGATAGAGAGCATTCTGCAGCCCACGATCATGGCTTCCAGAGCCAGGATCATGGACAGCGTCAGACAGACCCACAGTCACTTTTCAACGTCGCATTTTGAGGATGTTTTTCGATCTTTTAGATCCCAAAAAAACCTTATTTTGACCAAAAAACACAAAGGACTATAAAAAGGAACATTAAGAGATTTCAGAAGGAGCTTTGATCAGCCACCAAATCGAAACCCTAAACGAGAGAACTTTGAGATATCGAGAAAGAGAAGAAGGAATAGAGAAGAGGAAGACGACGCAAACTCGACGTACTTCCCGGAATAAGGAGTTTCCTGACATCACTGTCTCCCATTGTCCATTTCAAGTGTTGTTTCTTATTTATTCCAGTTTTATTCGATTGAGAAATTGGGTTACAGAATTGATGATAGAATTGCAATGTTGAATGATGTTCTATAATCACCTTCGGAATGTTATTTTGATATAATAGGATCTGATTGTTTTATGTGTTCATCGAATTTAATTGTGATTTAATTTTGCACTTCATAGCTTGATAATAAACTGAGAGTGTGAATCGACTGAAAATGATTAAACTGGGCTAACGAGAATTAGGTAATTTAAAAAGATTAGGAATTAAATTAGATTGGTAAATCGTGCGTAGAGAGATCACGTATAGGTTTCTAATTGTTTATTAGAGAACTGAAGAACTGATTAGGTTTTGGATAAGTTGTTAATTGAGAGATTACAACTCCTATAATCTGAGGGTTTTAGGGTTTTGATTATAACTTGAGAGAGAGTAATCAACCCTAGGATCGTCTAGAACCATTAATTTGGTAAATCATAATTGGTTAGTTTAACATTAAAGATAAGTAAATTCCCTTTCTCTCTTTTAGTTAAATGATTAGGTTGATTCTTTGTTTGTGTTGCCATTGCTCAATAGCTTAATTATCATTATTTTTATCAATAATTTAATAAAAAAATCAATTTCCATTATTTGTTATTCATTCTTAATCTGAAATCATTATTCGTTGTTAGTTGATAGGTTCTTGCTAATTGTTAATTAGTAATTAATATTTTTGTGTTTGATTTTATTTCGTTTGTTTGAATTCATTTTTAGTGTTTAATTTCATTATTTCGTTAGTTTTTGTTTAGTTGTTTCTGGCCCTAGGATTTAGGATTAGATTTCCCTCCTCTTGGGATCGACACCTTAGGTACTACGCAAACGACCCGTGCACTTATGGATTATCGAGGGTATTAAAACTTATACACGTAAAAATCTTATCAAGTTTTTGGCATTGTTACTAGGAAGGCGACAATTTCATTCTTAGTTCTAAGGCATTTTTAGTTATTTTAATATAAAAGAAAAAAAGTGTGAAAATTTTTGGCTTAAAGTCGAAGACACATCTATTCAGGCATCATAAGGTGACTTTGAGGAATCAAGCAGGTTAAATGCCAAGACAAAATTACAAGAACAGTGATGGAGGATATATATTATAGGGAGCAATAAACTCCTACTGACTTCAATAAGACTCAATTTAGTAGAGGAGATTATCATCCTTATTGGAACACATATAATCCGGGGTGGCAGAACCACCCAGATGTCTATTAATCTAACAATGTATAGATTCCTATGGGCCATCAAGAACCATTAGGATTTCAACAAGATGAGTTCAGTTCATGGGATTCTAAAGTGGACAAAATCTTGGATAAGCTCGAGAACATGGAAAAGGCCCAGAAGAAACTGGAAGAGAATTTTGAGCAGATAATGGAATATCATGCCTCTTCTATTCAAAATTTAGACATGCGAATGAGACAACTCTCCCGTGAACTCTGTAAGAGAAGTGTGGAAGACGCTCAGAGCAACATAGAAATACATCAAAGAGGGCAATATGAGGCTATCACACTTCAGAATGGGGAAGAGCTAGAAGAACTCGTGGAAAACCAAGCTGAACCCCATCTTGTAGAAAACCAAGAGATGAAGAATGAGGCTGAAGAATGTCAACCCTCCCTATCATCTGCCAATTCTTGGTATACCATGTTCGAACATCGAAGAAGCCTTGTTAGATGTCCTTAAAGGGAACCTTATCCCTTGGCTTAGTGATTACCAAGTGAGATTCAATATGAATGAGGAATTAAAGAATCCGAAGGAGGGTAGCTCCTTCAAGAAAAATAATGTGTTAGAATCTTTAAGGAGACGAAGGTGATTGAAGAAGAAAGAGCACAATTCACCCTTTTAGAAGTCAAACTATTGAACTCGATGGAAGATTCAGGGAGTTTCATTATTCCCTATTTTATTGATAGTTTGATAGTAAAAAGGACAATAATGAACTTAATTGGTTTTCATAATTTTATCAATATTGTCCTTCTGATCATTTTGCAATTTGTAGCTTACTTACGAGCTACAAAAGTTTTGTTGAATGAAACGGGTGGAAGTAAGCCACTCATAATTAATCCTGGTTGAGTTCTCGAAGGATGCAAGGTCAAGCTAATGATTATAAATTAGCACGTTTAGTTTTAGGTAGTTTTCAATTTTCGTTGTTGAAGTAGTTTGAATTCAATAAATTTTCGACAGAATGGAGGCTTATGTGAATTTAGGGAGCTATGAAGGTGAGTCATAAGGTATAAGGTGAAAATAATGTGTTAGGGAAGGATCTTAGAGGTAAAATGAGAAGAAAAGACAAAATTTCAGCAAAAGTGCAAGAAAGGCTTCAGCCACGATCGTGGCAACTATCAGCCGAGGGCCACAATCATGGCCCACCAGAGGGGCAAAATAGGGACCCATTTTTCATCAAATTTTCTTACAATTTTACCCCTCCTTCACCAATATATTCATGTATAACCTCATTCTTACCCCTCACCATCATTTAGCCTTTCTCTCTCTAACATTTCACTAACAAGAAGCTCTCACTTTTCTTTTCAATCCTTCCAGTTCACTCGCTTCGGAAATTCTCAACCACGCTCAATTTCAATGGAACCAAGGATCAAGCAAATAGTGAAACACACGTAAGCCAAGCGTAAAGTTTAGGTTTCGGGACATGGAAAATGCGACAGGGCAGTAGACTACAGAGCACCCTTCCCGATCTTCTCGAATGAGGACGGTACATGTTTTAACTCCCTGTATAATAAATAGATTTTTGTTCCTAAGTACTTTCATTTTGAAACTCTAGATAGGTTAGAATTGAGGACTAAGGTAGAGAATTTAGTCGAAAGAATTCAATGGGGTAGGTTCATTCAATTCCAGTACCCAGTATACAGAGAGTTAACCCTAGAATTCTTCACCTCACTCCAATATGAAACCAATAAAGCTAAGGAATTGTGGTTTAGATTAAAGGGACAACGATACAAGCTGAGCTACGATATTTTGTATGACATTAGCAAATTTCCCAAATCGTCCGTAGTGGATGACCACAATGACTTTCGTGTCACTCCTTACTGGACCGAACTAACTGGGTTGGAGCGCTTTGATGCCAAGAATGCCCACAATAACATCATTAGGAGTCACGAGCACTTGTAAATGCACAAGTTTATATGCCAAATAGTGTTTGACGAGATGGAGATGAACAAGTGTTCAACAAGAGAACTATTCCTATTGTGATACATGGATCATAATATCCTAGTATGCACAACCACCCATATTTTCAATGCGATCGCTGCTACTCACCATAAGAGGAGTAACAACTTAGGAATGGGATATTTGGTTTTTGCGATTGCTGAATATTATGGAGTTGACTGTCATGGATACCATGTATCGGCCTGAATTTATTAGCCACCACCATTTGTGGCAGGCTGAGATACTTAAATCCCTTAATATGGAACTTAGGGATATCAATGCAAAGTCTGATGTTAAGACAAGGGCCGATCGCACAAGCTCCAGTGCTCTACAACAGCAAGACAAGGATTCAAGTAAGGAATCCAAAGAAAAGGAAGGTCAAGAGGAAGCTGGATGGAAAAAGGTACTTACTGCCTTAGCGGATCAAGGAAAGACTTTAATTGATTCTTTGGCAGAAAATTCAAGAGTGATTAGAGACATGGCTAAGGAGCAGAGACGGTAGAGCAAGGATATCAGAAGGATTCATCACTACTTTGAGGCTCAAGGAGTGCAACTACCACCTCCTTCACTGTCGTCACCTCCATTGCCATGACGTGTTTCGTATTCTAATCTTTTTCTTTTAAGTTCGTTTCTTTATGTTATGTTATGTTTTTTTATGTGCGTGGTTCCTTTCTCACATTGAGGATAATGTGTTGTTCAAGTGTGGGGAGGGATATATGTGTTTTATTTTGAATGTGATTTTACATAATGTTATGTTAGTTGTTCAGGTTGCATAGTGTGATATGTGTGAATGTGTCGATGGCTTAGATGGAATGAAATTGATTTAATTTTGAACATAGTCTATTAGGTTTAAAGACGTATTAACCTGTGAAATTAGTAATTTAGATTCTTTAGCTAGAATTGCTAGTTAATTAGGATGAAATGTTAGTTTAATCACCCTTTAAGTTGCACATACATTCATAATTTTAGGTCTTTTGACTAAGTAAATGAACTAGTATTTTTTTTCTTGAAAACGTGTAGCCAAAACAACATGGTGTTAAAAAAATAATTTTAAATAAATTAACTATTTTGCTGGCCTTCGGGTTATGAATAGAGCTAGTAGCCAATTGGAAATGTGATGTAGCTAAGTAACCGGATCGACAAGCATCACAAATGTGTGCCTTCATGACAAAAGGCTATAACGACGTTCCATCCAAGCCGTTAATAAAAACATGGCTTAGTCGAGTAGCCAGATCGATATTCATCACAAATGTTTGCCTTCGTGCAAAAGACTAGGTTCATGTCCATAAAAAATCAACAAAAATAATGTTTTTTTTAAATAAAAACCTACCACCTTATTGCAGCTTAATTTTTTCATGAAAACATATTGAGGAGTAGTTACAAGGTTTGATTGACCGAAGAATTATTAGTGTATGTTTGCAATTGAATAAGGTGAATAAACTGAGCATGAAATTTTAAGTAATCTATATATCTGGTCTAGAGTTTCTTAATCACTGATTTTGAATGTTAATAAGTTGAAAAAACTTGAATGATTGTGTTTAGAGTTAAATCCATTTCGTGACGTTGAAGCCATTGCCTCATTGATTGCATTGTGAGCTTTTTGTTTTTGTGTGTTTTGTGTTTTTGTGTGTTTTTATTGTTTTGTTTCCTTGAGGACAAGCAAACGTTTAAGTGTGGGGATGTTGATAGGTGTCAATTGCATCGTGTTTTAGGATGTATTTTGATATAAGTTTAGCTATTTATTCGTTTGGTTCGTATGTGTTTAGGATAAAATTGTGTCAGTTTGTAAATTATTTGTCATTTAAGTGTTCTATGGGTTAGAATAAGCAATTGAGCTTAATTATTATGTTTTTGAGGTACCTTGATGTGTTTGTTAGTGTTTTAGGGGCAATATTGAAGATCAAACAAGTTCGGAAGACATTTGGAGCGAAATCACGACCCACGATCGTGGCCTCCATGACGACGATCATGACAAAGAGCAGATTAGTGGCCCACGATAGTGACCTGCATGGCCACGATCGTGACAGAGAGCATTTTG
>JAOQMM010161632.1:0-10996 GCA_027563515.1 Erythroxylum platyclados | reverse complement strand
AGGTGCTAAAGTCGATCGAAAAAGCAAAAGCAGTCATTATCAATTTCTTAGAGGATATCTAGTATCTTGGTTATGCAAGAAGTAAAATTACATAGCGCTTTCGACGACTAAAGAGGAATACGTAGCAGTTGCCATCTGTTATGCTCAAATCTTATGGATAAAGCATCAACTACAGGATTTCCCTCTAAATTTTTCTCATATTCCTATATTATCTGATAATACTAGTGCTATAAATCTTTCTAAAAATCCTGTGCATCATTCTAAGACCAAGCATATAGAAATCAAACATCATTTTCTTAGAGATCATATTTTAAAAGGAATCATTGATCTGTTGCATGTTAATAATGAGAATCAAGTAGCTGACATTTTCACCAAGCCACACTCTGAAGATGGATTTTGCGTGTTAAGAAAAGAGCTTGGTATGTGTAAACTCTCTTATATTATTTCTGCATGAATATTCTCTGTTATTTGTCCTTGCATTTAGCAGGATCCTTTTATTCTGATTCCTTAAAAACTTCTTCTTAGTTTAACAGGCTCCTTAGAGATTAGAAGGCCCCTTTTAATTTAGAAGCCTCCTCTTAGGATAGTAAGTTTTCTTTAAATTAGAAGGCTCTTTTTTTCAGAAGGCTTGTCTCAAATTGACATTCTTAGTGATACGTCTCCTAAAAATAGGGAGTCATTCATGGCTTCGTTTAAGCCTTTTCAAAAATGCGTGCGCAGTCTGACAACTCTACGTATGCATCTATCAAAAGATATGCAATCAATTACGCTTCCTCTTCTAGCCTTTAGAAGATCAACGCTCAGGAATCATTTCGTATACCCTAAGCAAACTTCTTTTGTTTTCTCATCTCTGCCATTCTAATCTGCGCCGCTTATTCTCTCTGCACCCTAACTCCCTACATTCTTATTGCCTTTTGTTTTCTCTCTCAAACTTTATAAAGCTCACCAACAATGACAAAAACAAAATCAAAAGGGCAGAAGAAATTTTTAGCTTCAACTTTTGGCCATGACAAAACACCTTGTCATGAAAAAACTTTTGCTTCTGATTCCTCGTCTTTGTCTCTCATAGTAGGTTCTCTTGACACTACTACCGAGCCTGTTTCTGTCTCCTCAAAGCTCCAAACTTCAGAAATACTTAATCAAGAGACCTCAGAAGATAGGGAAAGGAAGATTGTTGCTATGCTGTCTCTATATTATCCTAATTCCTCTTCAGATGACAAAGAAGAAACAATCAAAAGACAATATGCCTTTGACTCAGAAGAAGAAGAGGAAAAGAAAAAGAAAAGGAAGAAGAAAGTGAAGAAGAAGAAGAGACTTTCAGTAAGGGGGAGTTACTGAAAAATGTGAGACTCCATTTACCCATTCTCTCCCTATCCACTCCTACTCCAAAAACTTCTGCAATTCCTAACCCTGGTCCTAAAAAGAAAGTGCCTAAAGTGCACTGGTCAATAAATGACGATGATTCAGATGAAGAACCTTCTCTGCTAGAAAGAAGACGACGAACTAGAGGAATTGTTACAAAACAAGTTCCACAAAAAGAAACTACTGAGGCAGTAGAAAAAGAAAAAGAAGAATCAAAGAAAGGAAAAAGGGAAGAAATTAGAAAAGGCAAAGAGCCTTTGATTGAAGAAAATATTGAGGATGACATTACGAGGAATGAGTTATTTCTCAAAAAGGCTTTATTCGAAGAAATCCCTAAGGCCAAGAGAACAAAATCAAAGAAATTAACCATTCTTAGAAGGGAGAAGCTTCAGCACTAGTGAAATTATTTTAGTCAATGGAGGTTGAAGTAAGATATAACACGTGCTACAAGAAGAGAAAGGTGGTAGCTAGACGCATCTTGCCTCCCCATCTATTCGATGATATAGGTAATCCCATCACTCCCTATTTTCTTATTGTTGGTTGGGAAAATTGCTTAAGCTTGGATGAAACTGTGTGTGATGAATTGGTCAAATGTTTTTACACACATATGAGAAAGGAAAAAATTGATGGGAAGTTGGCAGTCATCTCTTGGGTACGCGATTGTGACATTTTGGTTGTAGAGGAAATCTTAGGAAACATTATGAGTGTAATTCCTGAAGGTAGAACAGACCTACCTTTTCATAAATGGGACATTGCGGATATTGATCTAGGAGAAGTAGTGAAGTTCATTTGTATGAATACTGAAAATGCCCATGAAGGAAGACCCTGGTGCAGACACTTGGACCTTTTACCAAGATGCTTGCATCCATTTCGGCCACCTCTATTTTTCCAAGGAGTAGTTTAGTAGAGAGGTGTAGTCTCCTAGACACATATGTGGTTTACAATTTGTTAAAGGACAATAAGATGAATCTCTCGGCAATGATCCTGAAGTTCATGGTAGACAAGGGAAGTTACAAGAACATAATTGGTGATCTAACTTATGGAATGCTCTTGACTAAGATTTTTGCATATTTTGGAGTGTCGTTTGATAACCTAAATTGGTATGAACCAGCAAAGTTTCATTTTTTCATTCCTTACCAATTTGGTTACAAGATGAAGGACAACATGTGGGTTGAAAAGAAGTCAGAAAGAGCTGTTGGTATCTCAAGTCCAACCCCAAAAAAGTCAGTCTCTGTTCCACTCCAAAGCACGAATGACTTGATCTTGCAATAACTGAGGGACATTCGCTCTAATCAGGATCAAATGCGTGAACAAATTAACAGCCTCCAAAATCAAATCCTGGATTTACAAATTCTCCTTAGGAGAAATTCTTCCTGACTGTGTCAATTTTTTAATACTTTTTCATCATATTTCATTCTGTTTTGTTTCACCTCGTCACTATACTCTATTATTTTTTATAATGACAAAGTGGGAGAGTTTATGTGGATATATTGCATGTATGATCATATATTTCTCTATGAATATTTCTCAATGCTGCCTCAATTATATATATGATTGATTCTGCTTATAACTTGTGAAAATCTGTAATATATTTTTGCTGTGGAGTCTATATGGTAGAAAGGAAAGACTCCTTCCAATCAATAAGAACTTATAAAGCTTACAGGTATCTCTCGACTACTGTTCTTACTTGAATTTTGAAAATATATCTATTATTGCTTGTCATCATCAAAAAGGGGGAGATTGTTAGCTCAAAGCTTTTTAATGATTTTGATGATGACCTTATCATTTTCAAAAGTTCAAAATAAATTTATTTCCTTCTATTGCTAACGGGTTTATTCTTTTAAAAATTAATTTGAAAGTGGGTCTCATTGTCACGTGGCAATGGGCTACTGTTTTACATTTTAGACTGTATGTCATATGGTAAGTGGGACTCACTATTATACATTTCAAACAGTGGGTCCTAATTGTCATATAATAGTAGGGCCCACTTTTTATTAATATCACGTAAGTATTGACATGATATTTAGTTAATGGGGAGTTAACTGCATTAAATTTTCCATGATTTAAGGTCTAATTTGAATGTTTTAAAAACGCCAAGGTTCAATTTGAATACTTTAAAATGTTAGGGTCTATTCTTTATTCTATTATAAACATTGAGGTCCAAAATGCACTTTTAACTAAAAAATATGTACCAACAAGGAATTAGCTTTGATCATAATTAATTTCTATCAATTACTGGTTGCAACTCATATTCTTTTGAGCTTTAAAGATGAAACATGGTTAAGAAGTTACATAAGTGTAGCTCCCAATCTTATTTTGCAACAACGAAATATTTCATATTTCCAGAAATTATTGAGATAGTTTAACGAAATGGTTAAAAAGGACATTTTCATGTATAACTTGTTTAGTTATTTTAGATTTTGGGATTCAATTGTTTATGTATATTTTTAACCTTCTTTAAATGACTGGGGAGGTTTTAAAAAATTGGTAGCACATCGATAAAAATTGTCAGAAATTGTTAAATATATAGCCAAATACTTTAACTTATTTTGTATAATTGGTATATTCTTCTTATAAATTTTAAAATTGATGATATAATTAATAAAACATATATTTCATAATTGTTTAACAATTATTTCATTTTTCCCTCATTGCCAATTACCAACTTTCATTTAGAAGTCGCAAGATTATTTGTCTTTATATTTCATTTTTGTACTTATCACAGATGTAACAAATTAATTTGACATTTTTAGTTTATAACATAACGTATATTACAAATTAATTTGACATTTTTAGTTTATAACATAACGTATATTATTACTGTTAAAATTTATGGTTTTCTATTGAAAAATTTCAAGTAGAATAAACTGAGTCGAACGAATTTCAAAAGTTGGATTTAATTTTTACTATTATGACTAAAATTCCAACCTGATGCCATTAAAGCATTCACAAATATACCAAAGTAAAGTTAACCTGAATACGGTGAAAAAGAAAAGCCCTGCTTTATTTTACTAAGATCTCACCGTTGGGCTAAGCAATCCTCTAGATCTCCCAGTTGGCGTTCCTTATTGTGTTACGATCATCGACGTCTCGAAATGATAGCAAGCAAGTTAAAATTGGTATGCATAGTTAGGTTCTTACTAAAGGAAACTTGAATAGAAAATCTATAAGACAACCTTTGTTATCTGTGCACCATTCAAATTCAAGACGAAAAAGCAAGCCAGTGCATGATCTTTTCTATTGTTGTTGAAGCAAGTCCCGAGGAATTACTCATAATCACCATCTTGGCACCAATGCTTGCCAGCTTATTTACTGTCAGCACACAGAGAACTAAAGAAACCAGTCACTTTCCACAGGCAAAACCCATAACAAAAACATCTTTCACATACAGGCTGCAATTGCACCAGGGTAAGGCTGCTTGCCATCATGAGGGACTCCAAACTGATCCAACAGCCATGCCTTGTGCAACCCACATGACGAAAAGCAAGTGAATTTGAGTAATTAAAGAAAGGAATCAGAGCATTTAGAAAAACTTAAATGGGATGGGACTGATGCTAAAACCTTATAACGACGAGTCTGTAGGATATGTTGGAGGCCATTTAGGGGTTGGAACTGGAACGGCAGGGATGGTGATTCCGCAGGCTCAAGACAACAATTGGTCTTCATTGTCTTCATCTAATAATGGCTGCAAGTAACTTTTTATCAATATATACCTTTCTCATTTTATTTTATTTAATGAATAATAACATGGTTTGTTAATATTTCATACTTTCTTACATGTTGAGTTATTATTTTAAAATTTTATTATAAATTATTTAAAACAAATTTATTACTTAATTTTAAGTCTAAACTTTTATAATAGTATGTTTTTATTATAAAAAATTAGAACTTTTGTAATTTATTTTTTTAAAAGAGAATCATAAATTGTAAAATTATTTAAAAGTATTTCACATTCAAAAAGAGAGAAATATTGACCCTTCCAAGGACATGACAAAGCAAAGAAATATGTATTATGGGACATTATGCAAGTGATAAATGAGCAACTCATGACTAACCAAATTCATACGCATTGTGCCCCATATATGGCAACAAGATGGAATTTATAAGAAGAAATTGGAAACCTTGCACAAGCATAAGAAGTATATTGTACTACACTTCAGAAACTTTGTCTGATATAGTTAGTTGTATTAGGGGTTTTATTAGCCCTTGTGACCATTCCTAAATGGTTGTGCCTCAGGTTATAATGCTATTGCTTTGCAATGATATTTATTATTTAATTTGCAAAAAACTTTTAAAACATTCCAATATCACTTTTTAATTTACTTCTAAATAAAACAATCTAGATGTCTATATAGTGTTTTAGAAAATTTATCTATATAACATTTACTTAAATTTAATTGGCTTGACTCGTAAATCATAATGTTCATTCTTTTTTATAAGATAATACACTACTTTATTATTTAACTAGAATAAGCGTCTGGTCGTTTTTAGAGGAATTAACTCAAGTTAAAAAGTAACTTTACGAGATGTGATACGAACAAGAATTATATTAGAAATCGTGCTCAAAAGTAAGATGGTTACGGAATGGAAATGCAATACAAAATTGTTTCACATGTTAGTTTCAAAATGTTAGAGGAAAAATGAGTTGCTTAAGCTTTAAGACAAGGATGTTAATTAGTGTGGTTGGTCTAATAGGCTAGAGGACATCATAAGGGGCTATTTAGAATCTCTATTCACCTTTTTGTAAGGAAAAGAGTGATATTCTGGATTGTGTGCATTCAAGGGTGACACAGGAGCAAAATGAGGGACTTATGAGAGAAGTTCATTGGAGGAGGTGAGAGGAGCCTTTTTTTGATATGTGCCTAGATAAATCACATGGTTTAGATGGGATGAGCCATACGTTCTTCCTAAAATTCAGGTTAATAGTAGGTATTGATATCTATTAGACTTATGTTGATTGTTTGTGATCTTATTCCTTCCCTAGCATCACTATTTGAAACCATCATTGTTTTAGTTTTGAAAATAAAGTCACCAGTTACTATGGGTGATCTTTTGCTCATCTATCTTTTTCAAGTCCTTACAAAATTGTAGCTAAAGTTTTAGCTAACAGATTGTGTCAAGTTCTACATTCAATTATTTATGAATTTTATAGCACTTTTGTACTGAGGAGGATGAAAATAGATAATGTGATGATAACGGTGGAAGTTCTTCATTACTAAAAAGAAAATCACAAGGTTCGGACATTTACTTGGCTTTGAAGGTTGACATGTTGAAAGTTTATAACCGTATTAAATAAGAGTATCTTTGGTCAATTATGATTTCGATAGTAGATGGGTTAATTGGATGATACTTTGTGTTTTTTCTTTCTCCTACGTGGTGAAAAAAACACTCAATTGGCCTTATTCTTTTGCACTATAGCCTTTGTCAAAGGGATCCTTTGAGCCCATATTTATTTATTGTATGTGTTAAAGGTTGAGCTACTTTGATGGATAAGAGGAAAAGTCAAGGCCTCATCCATGGTTGTAATATTGCCAGAAGTGCTCCCAAAATCTCGAAGCTCCTATGTTCATATTATAGTTACTTTTTTTATTAAAGCTAAGAAGGAGGAAGTACGAAAATTAATGATATCCTTAAGAGGTATGAAAAAGGCATCATGTCCGATTATTAATTTCAATAAATTTGTCTATTCAATAAGCATTGATACTCCTGCTCATGTAAAAAGTTTATGTTCTTTGTTGGGTGTAAAGAAGATTGCCCATCAAAAAAAGTATTTAGGTATGCCTTTGTTATTGGTCATGATAAAAAGAAGATATTTGGCTTTCCTAAGGAGAAAATGTAAAAGAAAATGCAGGGTTGAAAGATATGTTTCTTTTCAAAGGCACAAAAGAAGGTGTTATTAAAGTTTGTAGTTCAATCTTTGTCCAACTACACTATGAGGGCATATTTGCTTCCTCTGAGTCTTTGTGAGGATTTGGAAAAATTAATTCATGGGTTTTGGTAGTCATCAAGGAGAGATCATTCGAGCATTAAATGAAAATGATGGAAAGATCTTTATGCTCTATAGCAATTTGGTGGTATCAATTTCTAACAAATTCATCTTTCAATTTGGCCTTGGTTAGTAAGTAGGCATGGAGGCTTGTGACTCAACCTGAAACACGATTCTCTCATGTTTTTAAAGCAAGGTATTACTCTAAAAAGGATTTCTTTAGACCAAATATTGGCAGCAATTCGAGTTATTACTAAAGAGGAATTTGGTCAGTAAAACGTGTGTTAGTTAGTTGGGACAAGAGAGAATGTCTTAGTTTTTAAGGATCCATAATTGCTAGATAATACAAATCTATTAATTAGCCTTGATCCTCGTCCTGAATATAAGTTTGTAGAGTGTTGGACCTATTTCTGCCTAGTTATTCAACATGGAATGTAGAGTTAATATTGGCTTTGTTCAATAGTATAGACAGAGACCTTATTCATAGTATCTCACTTGGAAGACCAGACGTGAGGATTGCTATCATGATCTTATAAGAGGAGGGGTGTCTATTCAGTCCATTTAACCTATCGTCACTTGACAGAGAATACTGTTATAAGTAATTCTTCTGGCTTTTGGCGAAAGTTATAGAACCTAAAAATCCCCTTAAAGTACGTTATTTGCTTCAAAGAATGTGCTATAATTATTTCCCTACAAAAGTTGCTTTAGCCCATAAATATGTTGATATGGAGAATATTTGTCTAATTTATGGGGTTGTTGATAAATTAAATATTCATAATTTTTTAAATTACGTATATGTTAGAAAGTGATCGAATGTGTTGAGTATTAGCTATACTTGATTGGTTCCAGTTGTGATGTTTAACTCCACTTTTCTCATTCTATCATTGTCTCCCAAGTGCCATCCCCAACACTGTTCCTTGAATATTGGATTCGACTGATTGTATGTAAGAATTTCTTTTTCGTTACAAGTCTTGTTCCTTATATCTTCAATTAAAAGAAAGATCCTTCTCGTCTCAGATTCACTGCACATCCCTCAATAGATTGGTGAGTTGGGGTTTCTTTTCTGATAAGAAGGCACTTTTAGTTTTTCCCTTTCTTCTTTTTGTAGTTAGTCCGCTAGGGTTAGATCGCCATCTAGTGTAACCATAGTTTCCATTTTGCATGGCGAACCATCCGTTTTGATTTGTGTTTCAATGTATCGCTTTGTAATTTATGAAACTCCGGATAGAAAAATATGGACTTTCGGTATAGAATAGGAAGAGAATCAACGATTTTTCCTTTTTCCACTTTTTATGATTTCTGTTTCTTTATGGTAGATATGGCAACTCTTATTATTCATTTTCTTGCTTTCCTATTTGTATGATTGCCTTCCGAAAATTTGTTAGTGCTGATACTAAATTTTAAACATAATGAAGGTTAAGCAAGCAACTCAAGCGAAGAAGGAACTGTGGACAACTTTTAGTCTTCTTTTTGATAAGCTAGCAATCATTGTCTAGAGTTTCAATCAACTGCTTAGCATTTGGAGGAACGGAAAGGAATGGTGGCTGTTAAAGTAGGAGATAATCACATATTTTGTTGTTAATTTAGTACTTCCTTTTTTTTTCTTTAAGCTTTTTTTTTCAAAATTTTAGGGAAAGGTCAGCATAGGCACCAATAGAGTCATCGGAGATACCCTTTTTCATGACAATGGTAAAAGGACCATACGGTCTCAGGTATTGGTTTTGATGTTTTAGATACTTGATGGAATTTTGTTTACTTGATTATATTCTTTGTCAACTTTTTTTAGACAGGAGAAGTTCTAAATTTAAATTCTATTTGGATAATGAAAATGATAAGCCTGATGGAGCTGGAAAGTAAGTGCAGGTCATATTTATGTTTCTGGTGAATGCTTCATATGGTCACTGTGATCATTATGGTTTTTTTCATTTTTCACTAAATATGCTTACATAAGAATGCAACTTTGCAGACTTCACCTAATAATTAATAACTATGAATACCGGATAAACATATGTTAAGAGATGAATGGACTTCAGGCATGCATTTAATGTTAAGGAGAAATTTATGTTGGAAGTAGCCAATGTTAAGGAGAAATTTACGTTGGAAGTAGCCTTGCATATGTATGAAGCTTGCAATAGAAGGATTTAATGCTTATTTGGGAATTACTTGCTCAACATATAAGTATGATGTATACATGTCTATACTTGCTAATTTGTCTTAAATAAATAGATGTTGGGTCATGTATCTCTCAGCAGTAAAATTCATTATTTCTCTACCATTTTACTCCTTGACTGAGGTTGTTTTTTCACCATAATTTGCATAGTTAAATTATCCATACCCCGTTTCTAATTTTCTCAGATACCAAGCAGAAAGTAAAGTAGACAACTTTTATTTTACTTTCTCCATGTTTATGAAAAATTGTATCAATTTTTTTGTAAAAAGGCATCTAAACAATTCAACAGAGTGGCTTCATTGACCAGTGCAACTGTTCCAAACGTAATTTATACTTTTAATTTCTTCCTTAATTCTTTATAGTTCAAGAGGGTGCTCCTTTGAGGAGTTTGGGGAAGGCTTTGAAATAAAAAGCTCTTATCTCTAGTTTTTGTCTGTGATTTAAACAACATGGACGTTCAAAAGTTGGGGCGAAGGTGAAAGGCTAGCATAATGGCTCTAGTCTAGAGGATATAAGCCTAAAAAGTGAGAATATAGATTCTTGCTTTATTTGCTTTTGTTATAATTATATATTGTCTTTTTCAGTAAATCAAAATGTGAGAAGGAAAACATTGGCTGATGTAAGCAATGTTTGAAGCAAATTTTCCAAAAATATGAAATGGAATGTCTCTAAACCAATGTAAGTGGCTCTGTACATGACATGGTGTCTTAAGTTAGCAAGAGTACTATTTTACATTTTGTTCCTGTCTTATGATACCATTTGTAATATGCATGCTTCAAATTTCCCTTTTTCTCTTCTTAAGATGATTGGTAGATAAATAGCTCATTGATTGTAGAATTTTGAAAGAAATTATTACTTTTTGGAAGATAATCTGTGCTACATTGATATAAATATGAGAGAACCATCCTTTCTTTCAAGGAAAGGAATTTTCTTTTCTTGAATTTCGAATATGAGAAATGCAAATTACATGTTAGATGGAAGAACAATTTACTTCCTTTCTATTTTTTTTCCTTTTATCTTAATACTTCAAAAATCATGTAGAAAGCTTTCTAAGCCACACACTCAATTTCAATATTTTAGATTAGTACTAAAAATAGGTTAATTATACGTTATCATTCAATTGCTTTTGTGAGTGGTTTAGTTTCATATTCTTTTTCTCATTTATATTTTCAGGACTTCAGAGAGAAAAGGTTATATGGCTGCAAATCTTTCAAGAAAGTCATCATTATACTGGTACATAATTAAAAGCTAAATATCTTTTATATGTTTAGAAGCTATGTTTTTCTGAAACGGACTGTATGACTCTTATTTGGGAATTACTAGCTCAACATATAAGTATGATATATACATGTCTGTACTTGCTAATAGGTCTTAAGGAAATAGATGTTAGATCGTGTATTCTGGCTTTTAATCGCGCCGTTCCTCCTGGTCGCCATGGCCTCAGGGCGCAGCATTCTCTGGTTCGCTCTGGTGGCATG
>JAOQMM010161622.1:0-10997 GCA_027563515.1 Erythroxylum platyclados | reverse complement strand
AATATGCTGTAGAGTCCGCATTTGAAACTATTTGTACTATAAATTCTCTAATCTCATGCTGCTAGTCCTACGAAGGACCAAAGTCCTAAATTAATCAAAATAGAGAGAAGACATAATGTTGTAAGGAGAGGAATTCAAGGTCATCAAGTTAAGCCTCTAGGTAGTTTCCTTCCTTGCTTCTGCCGAATTGACTTCCAGCATCTTAGGCGAATGTGCCAGTGTCTGGCTGTTTTTATATGTAATTATTTTTATATTCGGCGTCAACTAGGACGGATAGTGAGCTTCCATTATTTAATGTACGCCTGCAAATTCAAATAAATAATATTTTATGGCTAGTGTCGTGGATGTCTACGATTAGCGAAGATTTCAATGATGGAATCAATCGCACGTATATATTCAACTATGACTATGAAATAAAGTCTTCCAACTGCTTATAGGAGAAGAGAAGACGTGAGGTATCAAATACTAAACAAATTTTTATTGTTATTTTCTTTGGTAGGAAGGTTCATGCAAATGTCCCAACTCCTAAAATAACATTCAGTCTGCCTTCACATGAATTTACTACGCATATAGTTGGGAACATCACCTTAGAATGTCCATTCAATCTTAGTTGACCTTGTCATTTAATTTGAAATTTTTATATCAAAGTTGGTATAACAAGCTCTAGAAGAAAGTAGCTAACCAAATTAAAAATATTAATAAAATCATATAATCTTTAAGCAGAATATGTAGATCTATTGATTTGTCAAATCTATGCTTTTATAAATTTGTCCATGCCATTCATTATCATTAGTTTGTATCGTCACTATTTCGATTTTGCAAAGTTTTATGGTAAAATGTACTCCACGCCAACGTAACTAGGAATAACCTAAATAATAACTACAACATGAATAAAGAAAAGTTGATAATAACGACAGCATGAATAACGAAAAGTTGATAATAACTACAGATTTCAACTCCAAACAAAAGCATAATGCGAAAATTATGGTGGAATTTCAGTCCTTATTACTCATTACCAAATTATCACAATGATTTCCTGAAATGAATCACTATCATCTAAGAGCTTTGGCATTCTTTTTTTTGTCGAACAGTTTACCTAGACATTACCAAAACGGAATCAGATTGTTGCGTTTTACTTGTCTGGAAATTGAAATAAGAGGCATAGAGGAAGAGGAAAAAGATAGAGAAGGGGAAGAATAGAAACTAAGGGAATGAGTTTAGAGGAAAAGGGACAGAGAAGACAATTAAGAAGGGGAATGAGGAAATATCTTTTGTTGTCCTTTACATTCATCATCTACTGTTTTTATAACATCACTGTAACAAACTTTGGTTAGCAATGCCAACTCTGGAGTGCATAGCAAACATTTTAATAGATTTATTATTTTGTTCTTTACACAAAATCGGTGAACCTAGCTGGCCTTCTACAATCCTGTATGCTTCTTCTGATCATTTGGTTTGTAAAAGTTTCTGGTTTCTGCCTCGATTTGGGCCTGGACCCAGCTTAGCCGTTGGTCCCGCATCAATACCCTCCTCTTCGAGATTTACCTTGCCCTCAAGGTCATAATTGGGAAAGTCGTGTTTTAACTCAGCTATAGCTTCCTAGGTGGCATCTGATGCAGGTTAGCCTTCCCACTGGACTAGTACTTGACAGATATGGGTGTTGTGTTGGAGTATTCGACGATAACCCAAGATGTTGGCTGGCTTCAATAGTGGGTGTTGACCAATGAAATCTAGAGGCAAGGGGGTTGTATCAAGTGACGGGTCTCCTACAAATTTTTTGAGTTTAGAGACATTAAACACGTTATGAAGTTTGGCAGGGGCAGGAAGATTAAGGCGGTAGGCAACAGCTCCTACGCGCTCTGTGATTTGGAAGGGGCCAAAAAATCGTTTAGACAACTTGTTGTTAAGGCGATGAGCAAGAGTGGATTGTCGATATGGCTGAAGTTTGAGTAGGAACCAATCTCCGATCGAATAGTTGACGTCTGTCCGTTTTTTGTTGGCTTGGGCGCTCATTCTCTGTTGTGCTTGACGCAAGTTTTCTTGTAAATTGGTTAAGATATAGGACCTTGAAGAAGTTCATCAACCAATGCAATTGATGAGGAGCCTACAATATAATCAAGCAAGGAAGGTGGGGGTCGACCAAACACTGCTTCGTATGGAGTCATTTTAATGGCAGAGTGCCAGTTGTGTTATAGTGCCATTCTGTCCAGGAGAGATAGTGCAACCAGTGTCGTGGGTGGTTAGACACAAAACAGCGGAGATAGTCTTCCAAATACCAATTAAGAACTTCAGTTTGTCCGACAAATTGGGGATGGTAAGCACTGCTCATTGTTAAGGTTGTTCCTTAAAGCCTGAACAATTCACGCCAAAAGTGGCTCATGAAAATAGGGTCTCTGTCAGACACAATAGAGGATGTATGCCATGTAGTCTGATGACTTCTCTAATAAAGAGCTCTGCAAATTGAAGGGCTATGAAGTGCTCTCCCAAGGCTGAGAAATGAGCGTGTTTTGTAAGGCGGTCAACCGTCAGAAATATGGTCGTCTTACCAGAGGATGAGGGTAAGTGGGTTATAAAGTCCATGGAGATAGCATCCCAAACTCCCCAGAATTGGTAGAGGCTACAAAAGACCTTGAGGAGGGGTGTTGAAAGGTTTTACAGCTTGACAAATTGAGCACTTGGCAACAAAGTTACAGACTACTTGCTTGAGATCTGGCCAATAAAAAGTGGCAGCGATTCTGGCTAAAGTTCTTTGGACTCCTGTGTGTCCTCCTATAGGAGAATTATGGAATTCGATCAAAATGAGATGTTGGAGAGCAGATTCAGGGGGAATGTACACTCGCCCTTTATAGAAGATGAGACCATCTTTGGTGGAAAAATGAGGGTACGCAGTTGGATCATTTTGTAGGGACTGAAGGAAAGCTGTCGTAGGACCATGGGATTGAATGAATTTTTTGAGAGCTTCCCAAAGGGCTAGGGCTGGTTGGGAAGTCATGTTGTGTAAAGAAGCATGAGGCAACCTTAATAGTGCATCGGCTGGTCCATTATCTTTACCTGGTTTATAACAATCTCGAAGTCATAGCCTAAGAGCTTAGACAACCATTTTTGTTGTTCTGGGGTTTGAATGGTTTGATGAATAAGGGAACGAAGACTTTGATGATCTGTTTCGATGGTGAATTTCCTCCCCAAGAGATACTGTCACCACTTACGAACTGCTTCTATGACAAGAAACATTTCTCTAGCGTAAGTAAAGGTTGCTTGCATGCGTGGAGATATGAGCTTGCTAAAAAATGCTAGGGGTGCCCATTCTGAGACAAAACGGTGCCAGCACCAGTGCCAGAGGCATCTGTTTGGATGACAAAGGGGGCCTCAAAATTGGGTAAGGCTGACACTGGTGTACTTGGGAGTGCTTGCTTTAAGGTAAGGAAGGCGGAAGTGGCTGTTGGAGTCCATACAAAAGCGATTTTCTGCAACAAGTCCATTAGGGGAGAAGCAATGGAAGCATACTTAGGAACAAATCAACGGTAGTAACCCGTGAGGCCAAGAAATCCCCTTAGGGTCTTGAGGGAGGATGGGAGTGGCCATTGTTGTATTGCCCCTATTTTGCCTGGGTCTACAGCAACACCCTGCCCCGAAATCTTGTGTCCCAAGTAGCCAATGGTGGGACAGCCAAACTCATATTTGGGTAGTTTCGAGAATAATTGGTATTCCTTAACAATGGTGAAAACCTGTTGCAAATGCAGAAGATGTGTTTCCCACGAAGGACTATATATTAATATGTCGTCCAAAAATACAAGACAAACTTGCGGAGAACTTCCCTGAATATTGAATTCATGAGGGCTTGGAATGTCGACAGGGCATTTGAGAGCCCAAAGGGCATTACTAGAAATTCATAACGGCCTTCATGGATGGAGAACGCTAACTTCTCAATATCTGTAGGGTGGATTCGAACCTGATGATATCCAGCTGTTAAATCCATTTTCGAAAACACCTTAGCTCCATAGACTTCATCCAACAATTCATCTACCGTAGGAATGGGGAATCGGTCCTTGATTTATTGAGAGCTCTGTAGTCCACGGAAAAGTGTCATATTCCAGTTTTTTCTTTACTAAGAGGACTAGCGAAGAAAAAGGACTCATGCTGGGGCGGATAATTCTGTCAATCAACATTTCTCCCACCAATTTCTCGATCTCTAATTTTTGGAAGTATGGATACTGATAAGGCTTGACATTAGCTGGAGATGTGCCAGGAATGAGAGGGATTCGATGGTCAAGGGCCTGTGGTGGTGGAAGCCCTGATGGTTTGGTGAAGATGTCGGAGAAGTTGGCCAGTAGTGTTTGAAGGGCCGGAATGAAGCTTGGTGGGGCTTGTGGGTGTATGGAGGGTTGTGGAGAAGAGTCGATGGTTTCAATGGCCAGGTGAAAATACTGGGCAATGGGGTCAATTTTGGTGTAACGCCTTAAGGGAGAAGCTGAAACGTAAGGGATGGTTGTTGCAAACATTGGAAGCGTACTTAAGTCCCATCTTGGTTAAATTCCATCCAAAATTGTTTGTAATCAAAGAGAGTCGGGCCAAGTTCGGCCAACCATTGGACTCCCAACACAACGTCAGCTCAAAAAATAGGTAGTAGGAATAGGTTTAAGGTAAACAAGGTTTGATCCACTCGGATTGGTGTTTGGAGGCAGGAGCTGGTGCACCCTAATGAGTCCTTGTTACTTACAGTAACTTTCATGTATGGACTGGGTTGGACCGGAAGGCCCAAGTGTGTGGCCAGCCTTGTTTGGATGAAGTTTTTTGTAGAGCCTCCATTGACTAGTATTATCAGTGACTGTCCATTTATTAATCCTTAGAGCTTTAATATGGAGGGAACTATTTGTCTTGTAAAAGCATGGAAGGAGATGAGAAGGGCCTCTTCTGATGGGGGTTTAGTATTTTGGGGAAGGGGAACGTCTGCAGGCTCAAGGGGTGTGATCTCAAGCGTAAATTTTTCGTCATAATTAAAACAAAACCCTTTCTCCCTTCGAACTGCCATCTCCACAGGGGTTAGGTATTTCACTGGAAAAACTGGCAAACGATTGACTGGGGTTTGGGTAGGAGTTGTTGTTTTGCTTGGGGTGTGAGTTTGGTTGATTTGGAAATTGGAAATCAATAAGTGGACCCTTTTGCAACATTGCACTTATCTTCTACGATTTTGGCCATTCCCATCACATCGTAAAGTGTGATGGGTTTAAATAGAGTCAGTTCCCTCTGTATATCCTCTCGTAATCCAAAAAAAAAGCAATTTAGGAGGTTGGTGTTTGTGAGGCCATTAGTTCGGGTAGACAAGGCCTCGAATTCGCTGAGGTAGGCTGCCATAGTTGTACGTTGTTTGAGCTTGTAAAGTTGAGCCTCATGGTTGAGGAAGGAGGATGGCCCAAACCTTAATTCGAGTCGTCGAGTGAACACATCCCAAATAGAAAGTTGTCCTGTGGAATACATCCACTGATACCATTGAAGTGTTGGCCCAGTCATGTAAAAGGCAGCTATGGTTACTTTGTGATCGTTAGGTGCATCATGGTAGGTGAAGAAATGCTCTATCTAAAAAATCCAACTAAGGACATTTTCTCCAATAAGGAGTGGTATTTCGAGTTTAGGTAGGCGGGTGGGTTCTGTTTGTGGTAACAAGGGTCAACGTAGGGTAGTTTGATATGAGATTTGGGCTGAGGAAGATAAACCCAAAGGGGGTTGGTGTGGGGTAGTTGGGAAGGGAAACAGGGGAGGTTGGGGCAAAACTTTCTCCATTTTAGTTAGCTTGGCCAATACTTCTGTCATGACTACTTGTTGGGTTGCAAAGGAATCATGCACTCGTTCGAAGGCACTAGAGTGTTATTGCACAGTCGTGCTTAGCGACTCGAGCTTAGAAAGCAAGGAATCGTGGCGGGTCAGATGGTTTATGATTTTGGTCAACTGCTCATCTACAGCAGCCTTTGATCTAGTGGTGACACCTTTTGTCATAGTTCACTCTCAATGAAAGCACCAATGTTGCGTTTTACTTGTCTGGAAATTGAAATAAGAGGCGTAGAGGAAGAGGAAAAAGATAGAGAAGGGGGAGAATAGAAACTAAGGGAATGGGTTTAGAGGAAAAGGGACAAAGAAGACAATTAAGAAGGAGAATGAGGAAATATCTTTTGTTGTCCTTTTCATTCATCAGCTACTGTTTTTATAACATCACTGTAACAAACTTTGGCCCGCAATGCCAACTCTGGAGTACATAACAAACATTTCAACAGATTTGTTCTTTTGTTCTTTACACCAAATCGGTGAACCTAGCTGGCCTTCTAGAATCCCGTATGCTTTTTCTGATCATTTGGTTTGTAGAAGTTTCTGGTTTCCTGCCTTGACTTGGGCCTGGACCTGGCTCAGTTGTTGGTCCCACATCACAGATCCCCTTAAAGTAAAGACCCCCTACCCTACTAGATTTTAACTCATTCATTGTGTGTACAACAAAGAAAGAAAGTAAAACATTTAGATAAATGAGTTAAAATAATTGGTGCAGCTACTATTAGATAAAGGTCTTGGAAATTTGTTTACTGGATAAAGGTCTATATAACTTCATTCCCATTTGCAGTTATCATCAATGGAGAACCATTTAGGTATTTAAAGCTGCTTAGAGACTTAGGAAAGGTGATCCATTACCAGGGTATTTATTTTCTTTTATTAAAAATCAAAATCAATCCGTAGGCTAGATAATAAGATAACGGTAATTACTAATATTTATCGTCTTCATGAGATCGATCCGTACTTTCTAGTACTAGCTACAGCTACACATGCACTTGCAGTTAATTCAATATTAAACTCACAAAAAATCAATCAGTTCACTTTCTCGCTTGAGAACCAGATGAAAGAGGGGGTTTCAAGAAGGGTGTAGACAGAGAAAGCTCGTTGGATAAGGGAAGAAAGGTAACAATGCTCTGAGAGTTAAGAGGCGTAAGTTTTAGACATGTTGAGAAGAGGAAGGTTTCAGAGGTGGCATAAATAAAAGGTTAAGAAGTAGTTGCTACTAATAGAAAGGATTGTGGCAAGAGAACCTAAAAGGACAAGAGTGCCCCTAACAGAAAGAGGACACAGGAAACTAAGATACTAGAGATGTTATAGTAACCAGAAGTGTTTAGCGAGAGTAAAGGTAGATGGAAAGTTTGGGAGAAGAGAATCATAAAGGAATGGTGATATGAACCTAGAGGTCGAGTGCAAGAGAAGAGAGATGAGAGGGAATTGAAGGAAGGCGTGAAGAAGATAATCTAGTGAAGCGAAGAGGATTGAAGGAAAGTATGAGAAAAGAAACCAAAATATGTGCATAGGGTGACAAGATTACTAAAGTAGTGAATAAAAAAGAAGGTAAGAAACAACTAAAATAAGGATAATTTGTAATGACTCCCATGAAAGGAAGAACACGACAAGGTGGAGGTGCGATGTGTAGAGAGAGAAACATGAAAAGATGAGAAAATTTTCTATAGTGATTGTTTGCTAATTTAAATGGTCTAAAATTATGTGGCTCAAGGTAAATGCTCTTTTGATTATCTATATTTTATATCTTCATTTTAGTACATTTGTTTGTCTATTACTCAGTTTATTGTCAATGATGTAAAAATCAGACTAGATTGGTAAAAATCAGACTAGATTGGTCTTCAGTTCAATTTTTACTCTTAACCATTGTCAATGAAAACCTGCCGGTTAAATAATAAATCGGTCAGTTTTCTCTAACCTGTGAGTCGGATGCATCTTACAAAAAGTTTATAGTTGGTGACTCCGAGACTGTAGCAGCATATTTGGGATTCAATTCTTTTGAAATGACTATAAATGTCTGCTCTAGCGAATAGTTGGGAATGATGGTTATGGAGGAGGATGACAGTGGTGGTGGTTTGCAGTAGCAAGATGAAGTAAAACGGTGAAGACAAAAAAAGGGAAAAGAATCACAGTGGTAGTGGTTTGCAGTAGAAAGATGAAGCAAGAGGACAAAAACAATAAAAAAGAAAAAAATTAATAAGCAGGACAATAGTGGTAGTGATTTGCAGTAGGAAGATGAAGCAAAAGGGAAAAAAACAGTAAAAAAACAAAACAAAACAAGAAGCATAGAAATAGATGATAAGTGATAACACGTCTTAACAAGTCAAGTGAGCATAACAATTTACAAGAGTAAGGTTGGCTTGCACTGAGACATAGAGACCCAAAATTTTTAATGATGATATCTTTCAAATGTGAAAAGCACAATTTAGTTTTATTTCAATGAACATTTTTTTTCCTTAATATTTTGACCGGTTCGATATCCGGTCTGATTTTTAAAACATTAGTTATTATTATTTTTTCTTTTTCATTTATGTTCCACTCATTCTTAACTAATTTCATGCCTACATACATGTATTATTAAATTTTAGAATGTCAACAACAGATTGCACAATTAGGTTAATTTGCATCTGGTCTTCTTACACACACACAAAATTAAAAAAGAAAAAAAGAAAAAGGCTATGCTGGATTATAAAAGGTAGAAAGATCTTCCGAATTCTCCAAATCTGCATCCTTGTGAATAACCAGCCATAAAATAGTTCTGTTGCCGGTTCTTATTTTCAGCCATCTTTGTTTGGGTACTTCTTCAAAGTCTTCCTTTCAAGTTAGCGAAGACTCACTTATCGCCTCGAAATCTACTTACAGCAATAGACCAACCTCAAAAAAGTCTTAGGAACTTGAGCCGAATCAGGGGAACAAATATTAAACATGGAAAAAGGGGCAAAAAAAGATCAGTTCTATGGATCAAGAATCTGCAATTGAAGTCGCCGGCAGAAACCGCTTACACAGGTAACAGCCGATACACTCCTGTAAGTCATTGCTAGCGCAAAGATTTAAGCTAGAAGCATTCACTTCGTGTATATATATATATATATATACCATTATCAGTTACGGATTGAACTTTGAAATCATTCAGTCAATCAAAAAGAGTTTGATGCACATCAAGTGAAGCCTGATACAAATCAGTTCAATTAAGGTGTTATAGCTTCTTACTGCCGACCTGCTGACACCTCAAATTTTCATCTTTATGGCTGGACCAAGTCGGACGAGGCAAGTATCCAATTACACAGGAATAATGCATAAGACTAGTTAATTTATTAATCGTAATTTGTTTTTCATTTCCTATTTAATGGGACAAAATTTGGAGCAAATAATATCTTCAAGGCAAACGCCCAAGGACTCCACTGAGATTCAAGTTTTGGTGGACACGGCAATTGCCATCCTTCCCTGCCACTGACCAACGGCCTACTCGTAGCCTACTTATATCTATACTATTCAACATTAGCAACATTAGAAAGAATGCATTATTTTTGGGCATTAGAGAGATTTTCTGTACCACTTAACTTGATCTAACCTTATTTTTGTCCTAAAATGAAGTCGTTTTAGGTTTGTTTACACATAAAACAATGTTATTTTGGGGCAAAAATAGGGTCGGAACAAGTTAAGTGATACAAAGATCTGAACCCTACTTTTGGATGGTTATGGGATTCTGGCTAACTAATCCTTTACTATTTTATTCATATACAATTTTAGAAGGTTACGGGGAATTTGTTTTCTATTTCTAGCACATTGATTTAATGAGTTTACAAAAAAAAAATTATCATTTTTAATTTGTCATATAAAAATTTAAAATTTAAAACTCATTTGTTATTACAAATCTTTTGTTTTTTAATTATTATTTCTAAAAAAATTGTTATAATATGATAAAATTATAAATTAAATTAAGCAATATGTGGAACCTCTTAAACTTCTTTCTATATATGAAAAAATGACTATAATTTGAACTTTCCAAATAAATTCGGCCTGTCACCTACACAGCTTGAATGTGGAATTGGAGGAAGCTGCATGCAATGGAACCGTCGATCGGTTATATGATATACTGGCACAAGATTCACGTATTCTTGATCGCATGGACGAGGAAAATTTTGCTGAGAATCCTATACACAGTGCTGCAAGGGCCGGAAAAACCCTTTCCGTCGTGGAACTTGCAACATTGAAGCCATCTCTCGCACTGAAGCTGAATGCAGAAGGGGATAGCGCCTTGCATTTGGCCGTAAAAGAGGGCCATATTGACACAGCAAGAGCACTTATAAATTTAAATTGTGAGCTCATCAGGGTCAAAGGGAAGCACGGAATGACTCCATTACATGCAGTAGTGGAAATGGGCCATGTTTCTCTCTTAGAAGAACTTCTCTACTCTTGCCCCTCGTCAATCGAGGATTTGACAGCGCGAAGCGAGTCTCCACTCCACATTGCCACCAAAAACATGAAATTGGGAGCTCTTAGGGTTCTCTTCGGTTTCGCTCACAGGACAAACAAAGAAGATGTCCTCAATTTGAGAGATCAGAACGGTGACACTATCTTACATATTGCCGTAAAAAAAAATTCAGTCAAGGTAAATTGTACTACTACACCTTGCAGATTTAACAATTTTCACATATTTGTTGGTCTCTCAGAAGAAAAGTTAAAGAAAAAGAAGTAACAGATAAGAAGAAAAGATGGTCTCTCAGAAGAAAAGAAAAAGAAAAAGATGTAACAGAATACAAAATCCTAATATTTGCATTCATACACATAATTATGGAATTCAGCTTAGGATTTACAACCTTCAAACATGCAATATAAGAATAGTAAATCACTTTTTTCTTTTGTATTATATGTAGGCAGCAGAGTTATTGGTCAATAACGTTGACATGGGCGCGAGAAATCGGCGGAACCGTACAGCTCTAGACATCTTCAGAAGTCAAGGGCAATCACAAAAGGAGGACATGGGGGTCGTGCTTAATCGTGCATCAATAGTTTCAAATTACTTGAATACGTTAATAAAGAGGCGAGACAGTCACTTGGGAGTAATTGGCCATGCAAAAGGCCTAGGAAGCATTGCAGGTGATATTCGCAGTGTCGTACTTGTAGTTGCCGTCCTGATTTCAACCGCTACATACCAGGCTGTACTCAGCCCTCCG
>JAOQMM010161586.1:0-10998 GCA_027563515.1 Erythroxylum platyclados | reverse complement strand
ATGGAGATTAAGTATATAAAGAGATTGAATCGGAGTTGAATAATGAAGCCATTCGAATAGCAGATGCAGATATATCATCGTTACATAGGAGATATGTTGATCCCAATATAATACAACTAGATGAAGTACAAGCCAATATTATCATAGAAAGAGATGAAGACTATACTGAGGATGAATTAACTGACAATGATGATACTTTGGTCGAATATATTAGTGATGAAGAGTCCAATGATAATGTAATTAATGATGATGATTTTCAAAATCTTGTTGATGATAATTGAAGGTAAATAAATTGTTTATATTGTTTGAAATGTATGTTAATGTTTGAGCTATGTTAATCTGTATTGTTAATATTTTCCTTATGATGATGCATATTGTTGATGTTTTACTTATGTTTATGCGGAATGTTGGTGTTTGACTTATGTTTATGCAAATATTGTTCTTTTAGTTATGTTTATGCAGATTGTTGGTGTTTGCCTTATATATGCAAAATGTTGGTGTTTGAGTTATGTTATGCGGAATGTTGGTGTATGTTTTATATTATACAGAGTGTTGGTATGTGTTTGAGTTATGTTTTTGTGGAGTGATGATGATGAGTTATGTTATGTGAAATGTTGGCTGGTATTTGAGTTATGTTATGCGGAATGTTGGTGTGTGTTTTATGTTATGCAGAATGTTGGTGTGTGTTTGAGTTATGTTATGCGGAATGTTGGTTGGTATTTGAGTTATGTTATGTAGAATGTTGGTCTGTATTTGAGTTATGTTTTTGTGAAATGCTGGTTTTTGAGTCATGCTATGTGAAATGTTGGTGTGTGGTTGAGTTTTGTTAGGCGGAATGTTGGTGTGTGTTTAAGTTATATTTTAGCGGAATGTTAGTGTTTGAGTTATATTTATGCAGAATGTTCATGTTTGACTTATGTTTTTTGCGGAATGTTGATGTTTAACTTATATTTATGCGAAATGTTCATCTTTGATTTATATTAATGCAGAATGATGTTTATGCGGAATGTTGATATTTCAGTTATAGATATTCAATATAATGGCACTTGGTAGAGACAAGGGAAAGAAAGTGGCAATTACCAAAATTGATCCAACCCCACAATAACAAGATCAATCTGACCCTATCGAACAACAACCATCGAGTTCATCCACCAATGAAGCCAGTCAGCAACAACCTATATCTACCTCAACTAGTGCTAAGAGATCTTCAGGTCTGTTAATCTTTACCACCTATAATTAGACTTATGCTCAAATATATATTTACATGTTTAATGTATTTTTTCTTATCATTATTCTTTTATTATCAGGTTCCAATACCGACATAAGAAAAAGAAGTAGAGGTATCATTAAAGGTTCTGAGTTGCAGCGCATGAATGTTGCAATAAACAGCAAGCTATCTGTGCATATTGACCTCAGGCAACGTTGAGCAAAATTGTCCAGTAAGTTAGGAGTTGTTGTCAGAAATGAATTGCCTTGTCTTTAGCATGTCAGGTAGTTGAAGGAAGAGAACTTGCTACAGAACGCTTTGGACAAATTTTCGGTAATTTTCAATTTATTTAATTATATGCAATTTTGATTTACTTATTTTAACTTATACATGTTGTTCACAAATGAAACTTAATATCGTCGATATCGATAACCCTGAAGTTTCAAGCTATGTGACTTCACTGTTGAAACAAAGGGCGAAAGATCATCGTTATCGACTTTATAAATTCTACAAGTCTTTTCCTTCGGATGAGGAGGCAAGGAGACACGTTCCTGAATAGGTGACTCCAGAAAATTGGAGTGAAATTTGTGATTATTGGGTCTCTGCCAAGGTTAAGGTTTGTTTTCTTTCTCTTCACATTTGCTTCCATTAATTTTGTTACATAATTTAATGACTATTTCTTTTCTTTATTTAGGAAAAGTGTGAGAAAGCCAAGGTTAACAGAGGAAAAAATGAAAACTCCTCACAACATCGGCTCCAAATCATTTGTTGTCGTACGACAAGAATTTGTAAGTTCTTTGTTTAGAAGTTATTATTATATTAGTAAATATAATATAATCTATTGTGTTTCAATTTTTTTTAATCCATATAACAGAGTTTGAATCAACTACATAGACAAGAGTGTGATAGGATCACTCTCTACAAATTCACACAGTACAAGGAAGGTGAAGGTTGGACGTCTGAAGAAGCGCATAATAATTATGTAAGTATAAAAATTTTAATTTTAAATTTTATTTATTTATGTAATACTAACTAATAATATTTTAATTAAATCTTGATTTTGTGTTTTAAATTTTAGGATAAGATGCAGAAGTTATTGCAGAGATCATTGTCTGACGAAAATGATGGTACAAGATTAGGATACATCAAAGGTCTTACGTATGATCCTAAGCTAATTAGTTCATCATAGTCACGACCAGCATATGTAACGACGCTTCAAGAGGAGAATCGGTCGCTTAAGGCTCAGTTACAATGAAATGAAGAAAATTTAGATCGTACAGAAGAAAAGTTAGTGTTTACTGAAGAAAAATTACAACGCAGTGAACAAAATTTAGACCGTATTGAAAGAGAGTTGACCAAGCTTAAAAAGATGGTCAAACAAATACTTAGGTCAAAGTATGTAAGTAGTAGTGACGATGAGGAGTCCTAGTTTGTACATAAATTTTTTCTTAACTTTTGTAATTAACATTTAATTACATTTTATTTTTATATAAAATGCATCTAATTTTTAATTCTTTTTATTTTTATTCTAGTTTACTTAATTATTATTCAAACAATGTTACCAACAATAATTTAAACAATGTTACTTAATTATAATTCAAACAATGTTACCAACAATAAGATGAATTAAAACTGTTACCAATAATTATAATTAAATGATAAATTGTTAATAATAAAAAATAAAAATTCGTCACTAAAACTTTTTAGCTACAATTACAAAATTGTCACCAAAACTTTTTAGCTTCCACAAAACATCACAAATAACCTTTAGCTATGTTCTGAAAAACGTAGCTAAATATATTTTGCTACCAAAAACAAATTATTGCTACACATTATTACCTACCCCTATGCTAATGAAGCTAATTATATTTAGCCACCAAAACAAACGTCGAATATGTCATTTGCGACAATTTTCTTTCACCTCACCCATCCCTTTTTGCAACGGATTTGTGACCGTAGCAAAATATATTGGCCGATGATTTGGCGAAAACGTCGCAGATAATTATTTGCTACCAGGATTTGACAACCATTTGTGTGACGATTTTTTACCGTCGCTAAAATTTTTTGCGACAAATTGTTGTCTTTTAGTGACAAAATTTTTTGTCGCCAAAACCGGGTTCTGTTGTAGTGAATCTTGAATATTTATAAAACATTAAGATTCTTTTTAAACGTGTTGGAATGTTAGGATTTAAAATAAATTTTGGTTAAAAAATTAAGTTCTAATTTGACTCTTTTTTTCCCCCACTCATTCTTCTTTTTTTATTACCTCTCTCTTATGGCTATTTTTTTCCTACTCCATATCATGCTCTTTTTCTCCCTTTCTGTACGTATCTTTCTTAGTGTTTTAAAAATTAGACGGAGAGAAAATTTAATATTTAAAGACCCAACTAATATTAAACCATTATAAAAGTAATATATAAGAAATATGAAATAAACATAAAATATAAAGATAAAATACTTCATTAAAAATATCAATCTTTATCAATTTATAATAAATCTAAAAGTTCAAACTAAATTAGATCTAACATAAAATTTAAAATAATAGTAAATATTACAATTATAATTCTAAATGAGGCTGTATTATCGTCAAAAGTTCAAAATTCTTCAACAATATTTTAAGACTAATAAATCATGCTTTATCCAAAGCATATCTATCAACATCTTCTATTACATTTAAATAAATTACATATTAATAATGTATGAAATTGTTTTCTATTTTAATGCATTATAATTTTAATTATAAGTATGTTCAAACTAAAATATCTACTGACTATTAGTAGATATTCTTAGTTTATTCATCACAACAAATGTATTTTCTTCATATATCGTCTTTTCAAGTTCATTATAATCAAGATCAAATGGTGGTTCTTTTTCTTTGATCCAAAAGTTAGTATAGTTAATACAATCAATAACAGAGAAATTATAAAATTAATAATAAAATGTATTTATTTAAAAAATGAAATTCAATCAATAAAATACTCATACTTCATCCTTAGATCATAATTAAAATGAACAAGTTCATTAAGTCTTTGATGTTTCGGACAATTTCATTTTGTTGTATAAATATATTTAAAAAAGTACTCCAATTAAATTCACAACTTGATGTAAACTTCGTTTGACTAAGCAATCTGATATCAAGTTTCTCAACACTTGAGCATATTAACTAAATAATCTCTAGCACTCATCTATATCTTACATTATTAATTAGAAGAATTAACTATATTATTAATAAGGACAAACTAAAAGTATGAATGCTCATTAGGCTACATTTTTCATAGGAAGTTCTCTTTTTACAAATGATATAGTAAAACACTCTTAACCTTTACAATACAATTTATTTTCATTTATCTCCTTTGATTGCTCTTTATTAGAGAAAATACTTTTTGTTCAATCATATTAAAGAGGCCGCCCATAATGTTAATATAGGCACATATATCTCCACCATATAAGCAATAAAGATTAAGAAATGAAATTACTAAAAGGATCCATTAAGTAAGAAACTTATCCCATCGCCAGTCAAGAAGCTTGTACAATTTGCCCCACCAATAATTATTTTGCAAACTCTATACATGCCATCATATATATACCTTAAAAGATGCCTTCTCTTTTGAGTCAACAATCCTTAACAACCTTATAAGTAGAGCCATAATCTTCATAATAATTAGATAAGCATCCCAAAATTAATTATCCAAAGTAATAGTATAAACATCTTTTCTTTTTGAATCCTATAATAACCTACAACAATAACAACCCAATAAAAATCTTGCTGAGATGCAGGGTTGGGAGAGGTCCAGTGGTACGCAGCCTTACCTCTAACTATTAGAAAGGTTGTTTTGAAGTACTTGTTTACTATCATAAACACTTTTCACTAAATGGGACGCACAATCTCAACCTTATCTTCTTGCTTTCTTAACCAAGACAAAAAAAATTTGATCTTCGATGCATGTGATGTAAAAATAGAAATGTGGTTTAAGCAACAAATATATTTTAAATTGATATTTATACATTGATCTGTGCATGGAGACTAATATATATGCTTATACTTTAATTTTAACAAATGCCGAACTGTTACATAATTAGTTATATTATATACAAAGAAGTGCAAAATAATTTTTTCCAACCCACTACAAAATTTTAGAAAACAATTCAAGGAAATAATTAGCACTTTTTCTCATATTAGAAGCATATAAAATTGGATAAATTTTATTCCAACATTACAATAAATAAAGAAATTGATCGAGGATCTTTATCTTCGATTAGTCCACCCATCTATCATAATAATATATCATATTATTCTCTAATTAGACTTGTATATATCCACAATCAACTAATATTCCCTATTTAAATCTTGAAGTAAAGGTACACGAATCTCATAACACCTTTTTTAGATAGAATCATCTAAACCAAGCTTTTTTACGTTCCAAAACAACATCCTTTATCAATCAAAACACCTTTTAAACAAGGTTAAGAACTAGGTTTTGTTCTTAGAAAAAAGATAAAATCTTTGTTAATAATGCCTTTCATTTTTTCCTTTATCTAGTACTTGTTATACCTCATCATATCTAATTGATATATTATGAATCTTTTTATTTTTTTTATCTTTTTTACTTATTATTATTTTCAATTCTCTCATGTACATCAAATGATACCTTTTTTTTTTGCAAGAAGCAATATTACCTTTAACATTAGTATGATGTTCTTTCATTCTATAAATTCCTCCCCCTTTAAATTTCTACCTCAAAACATACAAGTATATTATATATTTCTATTAGATGTTTAAGAAAAGAAAATTAATTTGATCCTAGATCGACCTTACCATGAGTAAAGATGTTGAATTTATTAAAAAAAAGTTTACAATCTAATTCCAATTTGAAATAAGGTGAGAACCTATGTATCTCTAAGTTTAAAGACATTTAGAAACTCTTTTTGTGAAGATTTGGGACAATTCCTTTCTATATGCCAATATGGCTTGCTTTTTTTGTTTTTTATTTGGTGCAAATAGGTCAATTTTCTTGCATTTCAATTGTTAAAACTTCTATTTCTAAAAAATAAATATAAAAAGAACTAAAAAAAAAAGAAGGAACAAACTTTATGATATTCCCAAAATTTTCCCTTCCCTAAACATCACAATATCATCCCAATAAATCATTTAATATCCTTTTCTTATAAAACGAATTCCAATCCATAAAACTCAAAAAGTAACCTCTTTTATTGTGTAAACTACGGTCTTCAGGTATAAAAAGACAAATGACTTTTTGCATATGGCATAAATTAGAAGATGGTCAAATAACTACCAGTTAATATCCTAATAACTTTTGGCATAAAAAGATTTGACATATATAAAAAATAAAGTACAATGAGAGAGAATTTAAAGAGAGCATAGAAATAATAAGGTGGTGTTGGAGCAACATCTTGGAATTTACTACTTCTAAAAAACATTGGAAGGCACCTATTCTACTAAGTTGGAACTACTACACTAGCAAATATACAAGTACCAGTAAAAGAAGTATTTTCGGCGTAGTTGAGAGGAACTTTGACATATACAACATAGTAAGTACATAAGAATTACAATATAATAGAACTTTCCTTATTTTTCCTTTTGTCTTGATTTAGTAAGAGCAAATATTAATGAAAATCTTACACATTCAATATTTGAGGTACTCTGCATTTACATGTAGCTAATATAGGTGATACAATTTTAGTCTTCAACATTTTTCTTTTACTCTTATACAATATAAATTCTGATTTGATATCTTTGAATAGGTATTATGGTACTCAATATAATATGCAAGGAATGATAAGCTTATAGAATCAATTAGATTCTGTTATGAGAGCTATAATACATATTCTTACAGAAGATAATGTGATATGACTTACCATTTTTTTCCAATTAATATTGATTACATGTGCAATTCAATTAAATGGAGCCACCTTATTATATATATTATGTTAATCAACAAAATATGTAAGGAAAGTTAATTTTATATTGAGTTATGGACTATATTGATAAAAAATATCTATGGATGGATAATATCTAATTTGCATTTCATTGGCACACAATTTACTCAGAATGCCATTTGTATTTGATTTCTTAAGGAGATGAATGAGTTTTCATAATATTTTTTGTACCTAGATATGACTTATGTTCGAATCCCCCATCTAATTTACTTAGATTTCTATTTAAAAATTAACATGTACATGATATGCAAGGGATTATAGATGGAATGGAGAGAATAGGAGGTTGTTTTCATATATAACCTAAAAAATTTCTCCTTCAAGTAAAGTTCAAAAGAATATAAAATATAAAATCAACCAAGGCAATAGGCAAAGGAAAGGTAATCAGTTAAGACCAACCATGGGTTTCAGTTCTTTTCTATATGTAAGTTTCCTTCAGTCTTCTAGCTATCCCAATGTTTCATAAATTTTACCCTTGCACCCACTAAACTAGTTTTTGAATCATATTTAGGATTTAGGATCAAATGAACCAAGCAATTCTTAGTCAAATGAGGAAATCTAAAGCTTGTTTTATTTTTTGAGGTATTCCTGCTTCAAAGTGAACTTATTATAAGTTGAAAACATTCATAATAAAAAATTTCGCCATTTATTGCATATAATTCCATCAACTGATTTATCTTTTAAACACTAGAAAGAACTTCTAATGACTAACTGATGGGATTTTTAAATCATAGCAAACACCAAACTTAATTTGACATATGCTTAGATGATTTGAGATTCAAGTTTATTAGAATAATTATTTGACAAATGTATAGAATATTTATTATAACAAACTATAACAATGTAATCAATCTAAACCCACCAAATGAAGTCATGATATAATAATAAAAGTAAAGTAAACCAGTGAAATAAGTAATAGGACCAAACATCCCTTCACCACTTAATATTAAAATCTAGAAATATAAATCTAACAAATATTTCACTTTCAAGTTTAGTTAATACTTAATACATATAATCAAAGTAAAACTACTTAAAATTTATATTGGGATGTTACTCTAACAATAATTGTAGATTTATCAAGATTTCTTTTTTCAAGTTTAAGATTAATAATACCAAAAGTGATTTAGGAATAAAATGTCACAATATAGATCCTAACACCAAAGAGATTGAAATATAACTAGAAAGTTTAAGAAAACCAATTGAAATAGGAGAATAATGTTAAGAATTAAAAAGAATTATAGACGTTGAAAGAGTTTTAAGAAGAAGGAGACACAAAAATGTTTCATAGATCTAGTCAGGAACTAGTGTTAAAAATTAAAAAGAATTATAGAGGTTACAAAAGTTTAAAAAAGAAGGAGACCTAAAAACATTAAATCTCATACACAACATCCTATAAATAAATAAATAAATAAATATATACCAAACCCTTGTTGCCTCATTTGTCTTTATCTAGACTTAGCCTATGACTCACTCTCTCCCTTTCTCTCTCTAAAACCTACCTAACTACCAACATCACTGCCACTAGGATATCATCCTTTAATCACTCTATTGCTCTTCAATCACTCTATAATATCCTTCTAAGCCTTGACCTTGCCAAAGATGACTCCTCTTTCATCATTATTGTGTTAGCTCAAGGTTTATGTTTAACAATTTTGACGATAACTATATAATATTTCAAAATTCAAATTGGATTTATTTCCTTATATAGGCAACGATATAATTCTTAAAAGGAAATAAAATCATAGAATAATTGCTTTCTTTCTTGCAGGAACCTTCTTTATAAACTTACCTTTTTGGAAATAGTTCCATGACATCTAGAAGGATCTTACTAATTCAAATAATTAACTCCGAAAGCCTTGACAGAATGTTTATCTTAACGTCTGAATATCGAAGATTTTAGTAGAGATAATATCGAAGATTAAGCAACGACTAGTTGAAGAAAATGTCTATTTAAGGAAGAGCCATTGCACTTGCGAAATATAGACACAGACACGAGACTTGCGAAATATCTTAGAGCAATCAATACTCTTGAAAGTTATATCAAACTCTTTGTGCTTTAGAAAGTGAAATCACTCTATTAAGAGAGACTGTTAAATCCTTCATACATTTCTTGTTGAGAGCTTGTAGAGGCTAGCAAAATACTACTAGTGTGGAAGATTGAAGAACCTTAAAAAATATGTACTTGTGAGCTTGGAGAGGCTCGTCAAATTTACTACCCAGATTTTATAGTGAAATACCCAAGTTGGATACTTGGGGACTGGACGTAGGCTTCGTTATTTGCCGAACCAATATAAATTGACTAAGTCTTTTTTTTTCTCTTCCTAACTTAAAATTTTGGCATTATAAGTTTTTGTTTTCAAAAGGCTCCTTCATTTTTTATATCGCAAGAGGTTTCTTTCGAAAATTAGTAGGCTCCTATCAATTAACAGGCTCCTTTCTTTTTTAGTGCTAGCGGGCTCCTATCGATTAAACATGCTCCTATCATTTTGAGCGTTAGTAGACTCCTTTCGATTAATTGGCTCCTTTCTATTTGAGCGTTAACAAGCTCCTTTCTTTTCAATGTGAATAGGATCCTTTTGAAAGTTTATATGACCCTTCTATTTATAAATTTATTTTGTTTAGCAGGATCTTATCGATTTGAAAGCACTTTGAAAATTTTTTATACACACAATTCACCTCCTCTTGCATGTGTTTGCTTTATCATTTGATATCAGAGCCAAGTTTCACATTTATTGCATTTTACAACACATGATAGATCATGGAAAACAATTTGAGAAGCCTTGAAGGACAATTTGTCCCAAAGCCTCCTTACTTTAATGGAAACAAATATTCATACTAAAAAGAGAGAATGACAATCTATCTCCAATCTGTAGATATTGAAGTCAGGCAAGCCATTAGAGTTGGAGCTACATTTCCTACTACAGAAAACGTATAGGTGTGGTCTTATGCTGACAGAAGAAATGCACAGCTAAACACTAAAGCAAAACATCATCTCATCTGCGCACTATCTCCAGAAGAATATGAGAAGATATCCTACTGCACTATAGCAAAGAAACTACAAGTCACCTTTGAAGGAACGAATGAGGTTAAAAAACATAGAATAAGAATTTTAGTGCATCAATACGAAACAATTGGGATGAAACAGGGAGAAACCATAGATGAATTCTTCAGACGATTCAACAATATCATCACGGCCTTAAAGAACTTGGGAAAGATATATCCCAATGATGAGCTTGTAACGAAGATTCTAAGATCACTACAAAAGGAATGGAGATCTAAGGTGACAACTCTAAAAACTGCAAAGGATCTAGACACTATTTCACTCAACTGGCTACGAGGAAATCTCATGGTCCATAAAACCGAGCTTAGGCGAGATGAAGGATCCTCCTACAGAAAAGGAATGGCACTGAAAGCAACTGATGAATCAAACAGTGATGAAAGTGACACTGAGTTGCAAATAGATGGAGATGACGAGTTCAACTTCATGGTCAGAAAATATGCTCGCTTCTATAAAAAGAAGCTGATGAAGAAAAGAGAAGGAAACAAGAAAGCTATGAACAACAGGTCCCTATCAAAAGGTAACAACAACAATAGCAATACACAAAACAATCAAATATCATTTTCACAGGCGGATTGTCAAACTACGATCACCTCTGCCACAAACTGCAAAATATGGATACAGTCATGTTATGTCTACTTTTCATACTAATGGCGTTTCAACTTCCTCATTGCTTCTCATTTCTTCCAGGAAACGAGACAGATCGATTGTCTCTGCTAGCCATTAAGGCTCAAATTGAGGATGATCCTCTTGGGAGGCTCAAGTCTTGGAATGAATC
>JAOQMM010161562.1:0-11000 GCA_027563515.1 Erythroxylum platyclados | reverse complement strand
TTAATCATGCATAGGAGATTAAATTAGTGAAATTAATTCTCAAGAGTTTTTCCACTTCGATTTCTACTCATTTTTGCCTCCAGTTGAATTTGTTCACTTTTCAGTTTAATTACGTATTTTGTCTTTAAAGCTTTCACTCAACAATTTAGGATAGAGTGTTTAGGATTGCATTATTTTTATTCTCAATTCAAAGTTAATTTTAGTTAACCAATTTCACCTCCGTAGGAGACGACCTTGGACAATCAACTACAACTACCTCGTGTACTTGCGAGTAGGACAACTTAAGTCTTTTTAGAACTTTTTGGGCACAACAATATCACCACTCAATATTACAAATATAAAGTTAATATAAAAAAATTCGCCACTTTAAACAATAAATACCACTAATGTGATGAAGAAAATACTAGTACTATATAGATGAAACATCATCACTTATATTCAAAAGTTACCTTAACTCAATACTTTAAATGCCCCCACTCTATTATAAATACCACAAATCTCATTCAAAGCATACCAGCACCTTAAACAAAGTATAAAACCACTTTTTAGAAAAATGATAGTGCTATATAGACATAATACAATACCACCCTATGAAAATCATACCACTAAACTATACAAAAAAATACCATTAATTTTTTTGCAAATATCATGTCATTTGATTAAAAATACCATTACAATAATAAAAGTTCTTGTACTTTAAACATAAAGCACTACTCCAAAAAAACTACATGGTTACTTTTTTAGAAAGAAAAACTTTAATGTATTATTTTAAAAATACACACAACTTTTAACACTATCATTAGTTAGATCGTGTTCATATGTTATATACCATAACCTAAGAGGAGCATAGTTTAGTACATAACCTATGTACTTAACTATGTTTTGTGAGTGGTTTTCTCAATGAACACTATTTAGTATACTAACATGTACGAAACCATTTTCATGAAAGGTTTTCATAAAGAATATGGATAGTAAATGTTTGTGTGCTAACCTATGTTCATGAAATTTTTTTACATAGACATGATTCATGCCTATGTACTAAACCATGTTTGCAGAAGTTTTCCTTAAGGAACATAAATTAGTATAAGCCCATGTTCTAAATTATGCATGTAAAAAAAATTCATAAGGAATTCTCAATAAACACAGTAGGTATATGTTCATATGATAAATTATGTTCATAAATGGTTTTCTAAAGAACACCATTTAGTACACTCTAGTGTGGTCAATAATAACTTAATAAAGGAGCGTTTTTTTCAATAAACATAATAGGCATCTTGCCTATATGTTCAAAATATATTAATTTATTTGAAATCCCTTGTACATTCTAAATCTAAATCTATTTCTACCAAAACTAAAACACTAATTAAGAATATACCCATCCCATTCAAACCAGTTGATTACTTCCCTTTGTGTACAAAAAATTATTGATTTCACTAAGTTAAGTTTTAATTTGTCTTAGATTTGGGGATTTGGTGAACAATATTATCAATTGTTTTCAATTGTGAGTGCATATTTTTTAAAAATATGAGTAATAAACCATCTTCAAGTGAGAGTAAAGGCATATCTAAGAGATGACTAGCTTTATATAATGAACCTAAACTACTCAAAGAGAGTATACATCTTATGCTATAATTCAACAATGAAGGTCACTTAGAAATGTATGAAATCCTAATAACTAGAACTTTTTGAACCTAATAAAAATATTAAGTTGTATTATATGGTATAAATTGGTTTGGTAATAGAGGTGGTGGAAAAGGTTGAAAATGGGTTGGATAAAAATTTTAGGTGTTGAAATGTATACATATAAGGAGCTCACCCTCAAAGTGTTATTGATATTTGAGCTTAATAGAAATGTAGTTAGAGATGACCCAAATGAGATTACTTTTCAGATGGATGGTGCATCTTTCTTAATGTATTACATAATATAGAGTGAATTGCAAGTTTTACCAACCTGAGTTTGTGCATCCCCACTTATAGCAAACCACTTTATTAAACTTCCCTACAAATATATCTATATATCTATTGATTTTTTATGTCATCTATTTCCCACATAAAATCACCTTTTTGTTCAATTTTTTCATTAACCTATTGTTCATATTATTTCTGGTAAGAAGGAGAGTATAAGAGTGGTGACTCGTTATTTATTCTCCTTGTGGTGCTTAGTGGAGAGTCGTATTATAACTTAGGTTACTTTTTTGCAAATCATTTATAGATTATAGCGATAAGAAAGAATGGGTGATATATGGAGGGTCTTCTATCACATGCCTATAAGGAACCTTTAGGTATTTACTAACCTTCCTTAGATGTCTATGCATGCTCAATGCCTAGCGTTGACCTTCAAGTTATAAGACACATGATATTAGTTAATAATTTTAAGAGAGCATATGTTTTATTTAATGTCAAAGTTGGTGATTTTAGTGGTGATATGGCTAGTATAAAAGATGATGAGGTTAAGACAATCTGCTAGCTAATCAACATTAAAGCATAGAGAAGTCAACACCTAGAAATGTTTCTTCATTTCCTCAATAGTCAGTGTGAGAAAATATATAAAGTATTGTTATTAAATTAGAGCAACAATAGACCATAATCAAGTAGTTGATAGATATATAATTGATCATATTTATACCTCATATTTGATGCATTTTTGCTTGATACTTTATACTTTTATCATATATTTGGTACTTAATGCCTTCCAAATGCGTACAGAGTATAATTGCCTTCACAGACTTAAAGGAGAAGAATTTAGATGAAACATGACATAAAACAAAGATTTGATGCACAAAAGGGATAGACAACCGTGTTTTTGGCCGCGCACTTCTCCTAGACTGTGCAGGTTCGCGACTTTGAAAGATTTTGGTTATGCACGGCCGTGTTTCAGCCTATGCATCTCCCTTTTTAATTAGAGTTATTGACCGAAATATGTAACGGTCACAAACCATTGAATATAGGCAGTTAACTCCCCATTATTCTCTTCGAATCAAGGGGCAGTTATTATCTTGAATCATTGTGTTTTAAGGATGACTCTCCGTGAGTCCCGTTAGTGCAATATACAGAACACACAAAAATCTCTCTCTCGCTGCTTGCTCTCTATCACGGCGGTTCTACCATCAACAGAACTTGGATTTGGGGTGTGGTCATACCAGGACTCTAGTAGCCGTTGGAATTGAACGGACTTGCAAAGGATTGCTCAGACTCAAGTGGGCTAATAGACGGCATACGATTAATGGCTTCCGCACATCAAGGTTAGTCCTATAATTTCCTACAAGAGTTATGTCACCACCATTTGTTAGGGAGGTCAAAAGACAGTGATCTTGAGCTCCCTTTTTATTTGTTACATTCCAACCACCAATACAATTTATAACTTAGTTAATCTCATAGTTAGGAATCAAAAAAATGAATTTTTGAAATTAAGTTAATCCATATACAAAATATAACAAGATTTAATATCTAATTCTATTAAAGGATAAACATTGTATACATTTATGCAAGTTTGATAGAAAAGTCACGAATAGTTAATATGTTCTATAATTAAGCAAAATATTTTGAGCATGCAACAACTTAATTAAACCTTTAATTTCAAAATAAAGTCCCTAAGTAGGTTTTCTAAAGGATTAATTACAAAAAAAATCCAAACTTTACTCAATTTTGCAATTATATCTCGAACTTTGAAAAGTGGCAATTAAATACCCAAACCTTTATTTTTTTTCAAATCTAGCCCGATGTTAGTATCTCTGTTAATATTGCTAACATGGCAATCCAGGTCAGACATAAATTTAAACATGTTTAATAATAGCTGGATTAAATTTTACATATCAAAATTAATTAAATTAATTAAGTGAAAGTAAGAAAAATTTGAGAATTGAAAAACAAAGGATAAAATCCCTAAATTAATTTGGGTTTTAGACCTTGTAAATGTGACTTACCTCTATAACAATACTTAAAACTCACTATTTATATATTATATATATATATTAACCACTCCAGCTACCAAACCCCTGGAAAGGTTCGAACTTTCCAAGCTTTCACTTGCCTATAACCCAAAGAAAAAACCAGCAGACAAATACAGATAAGAAAAGGTGCTGCAAAAAAAAAAACAAAAGAACAAGTGTTGAGAGAGTGAAAGAGAAGTAGCATTTCCCAAACATTAGAAAGTAACCTAAAGGAAACCTAGTTATGGCAAGGAGAGAAAGACAGGTTCTCTTAGATCCATAATGACGAAACAAAAACGGCCATGAAAAGCCTACCATACAGATTGTAGGTCAAGGAAGGGGGATTAGTTAACGAAGATTTCATTTTTACTTGAATTTAAAGTAGTTCCAGTTTATAGGGGAAGGAATCTTGAATTTGGTGCTTATAGTTGTTTGTTTGGTTTTTTAGAGATTAAGATAAAAATTCACCAGTGAAGCGAGACATGAAAATTGAAAACCAAAGTAGAAAATCCCTTTTATGGCAAAACAGGGATGTTCTTTTCTTTTTCTTTTTTTCACTTCTGCTTCTTGTAATTGCTTAAAAGGAATTCTTTGAATGGAAATTAATAACAACAAAAAGTTTGAATCTTAAATTAATTTATGGTTTTACCATTTTTATCTCAACTTTTTAAATTTTCCTTAATTTTACTTACTTGAATTAGTCTAACAAATATTATTTAATCAAGTTGTTATCAAATGTTTAAATTTATGTCTAATGTGGCTTGTCATATCAACAAAGTTAACAGAGATACTAACGCCATAGATTTTAAAAAATTTGAAAGTTTGGGTATTTAATTGTCATTTTTAAAAGTTTGGGATATAATTGCAAAATTAAGTAAAGTTTGAGATTTTTTGTAATTATTAATCATATTCATTCACAAATTTGACTAAATGCATTAATCTAAAATGTTTAAACTCCTTAAATTTGGACCTAATAAGAAGAAATAGATAGTTTACAAATATTAAAACAACTTTCAGTTGAATCAAATAAACATTATCGTTATCAAAATTTCTAAAATTTTATATCATCTTACGATTTTCTCAATTCATAAAACCTAGCAAAAAGAAAATGTTCATTTTAAAGTAAGATAATATTTTTCTTTTTTTCAATAATGTTAGTAGACATTCAAATGGTAATGATTTATGCAACATTCTATATCAAATTTGCATAAAGGAAAGGAATTATTTAGCCATAAGGTTTGCAACTTTAACTCAAAAGTTTAAGACTACAATTATGAAATAACTCAATAGAATCTATAAATTCATTAAAAAAAGATAAATAGGTTAACTTTATCAACAAAAATACTAGTGAAACTTGCAAACCCATTCCTAAATTCCACAAAATGCAATAACTAAATATTTTTAATAGAACCTTGGATCAATAACATTGAACAATATTAAAGGTTATGAAAACTTAAATATACTTATAGTTGCATTTTAATTATTATCTTCAAAACATTATGAAAAATTACAACAATATCTAAAGCCCTAAATTTAATGCAAATTTAAGTATAACATTATAGATAGTAAATTTAAACAATAATATCTCCATAATTAGGTAAACTATAACATGAAATTTATGAAATTGAACCTTTATTTCATAACATCTTAGATATTTACATTTGATTTTGTAACTAATATCATTGACAATTTTTAACATCTGCAAATTTGACATAATACAAAAAGTTAAAAGTTCTTAATGTATGCATAAATTGATTAGATGGAATGAAATTGAAGGTATTAAAAACTCAAATATATTTCTCCTTTTATTCTCTATATGGAACATGACCATTAACACGACAATGTTCCTTTCAACATAATTTGGAGACAAACACAGGCAACAAACATGATCGTGTTCATGGTTGTGGACTACTCTAAACTTGACTAGAGAGGAACATAAGCATAAACACAATGAGTATAACCATGCTCATGTTTCAAATTATGTATAACGTGTCATCCAATCTATATGCTTCAAGTTTGAACATAAGAATCCCCCTATGTGTTACATATTATGTACTACTCCATATCTTCTCCAAAGATGAACACAAGGGTTAAAAAGCTCATGTTTCATTGAATTTAGTTTTCCTTACCTAGTCGTGTTTGTAACCTTGTACTACTTCCTGTTATTTGCTTCTTTAATCAATCTAAGGTTACACAAAACCTTATATATTGATGCACTAATCTTAAATTAATTACGATGGTCATAAATGGAAGGAAAATAGCCTTATATGCAATTGATTTATGTTTGAGAACCATTTCATAAATAGAGAATATGATTTATCTTATAAATAAAAAATGTAACGTATCGTTTACAATATTTATGATTTTTTGTTTGCACTCCATGAATAAGTAGAGGAATGAAATACTAGTTGTCATACATTATCTTTCATTTAAACCTTTGGTTCTTCTTTTCATAACTCCATAATCATAATATTAAATTCACCACCCACACATTTGATATTTAAAAGTATCATTCACTTCTGATATCAGTCACTTTTAGGATTGTTCATGGGAGTAGTAAGTTAGTATAATTAATAGAAGTTAAGCTCATAACCTATTTAAATTTTGGAAACAAAATTTTATATTTATATTCTCAAATACATCACTATTTTTATACATTATCTATTCTAAACATTCATATCAGCCTATATATAAATATTACCAAATCGTACAACATATTTTACATGTTGATTAAATGGAGTGCAATCAACATATTTTCTTTGTTTAGACCTCCTCCGCTCGAGATTTCAACTTTCTTGTTTATGGCCTATCATGTGGCATGGAGACAATTGGCTTCTTTAACCTGACATCTCTTGGAAGGGATTCAGTATGCCTACAATGGTAACTAACATCTCCTAACTCAATTATAGTGAAACTTGTAAATTTTTGTTTTCTTCTTCTAACATATTATATAAGTACTCAATTTGATTCTTCCCAATAATCAAAGGCCTTATAGAAGTTTGATTCCAATTTTCTTATCCTACTACGCTAATATCATCACCTTCTCAAATTTTACTAGCCTTTATCTTTGTTTGTGACCTCACAACATCCTTTTGCCACCTCTAACTAAAAAGATATTTTAGAATATTTTTGTTCTTAACCTACTAAAAATTTTAAAAATATATCCACACACAATTCTTTTAAATTCAAATAATATGCAATTGTACTTGAATAGGGATAGTGAATCAGTTAATACAACTACATGCAGTCTAATAACATTGCAGCCTTCACCCATCTCCTCTACCTTATACAACTTGATATTCACTTCATTCCAAGTTTTGTCATCTCATAATATATCACACTTGTTAGTTTATCTTATATAATATGAAATAAGATATTGGTGTATGCCTTCTAAAATTCTTTCTTAATATAAAATTGCTTATCCAAAGATACACTACTCCCTATATGTAAGTAATCAAACTCTATCTTATGCTCTATCTTTTTCATGATTACTTCCTTATATTACTCAACAAATGGCCTCAATATGCTGTGGACATACATATAGCCATCAAAGTAAGTATTCATATTCTAACTTCTTTATGTTTACATTCTAGCTTAAAAATGTTACCTAACTTACATTTGAGCCCACCTCTTATGGTCATCAAATAGATATTTAACCCATGAATTATTTCCCAACTAAAACTCCACAAACATTTCATTCTATTTTTTCATAAATTCTTTGATGTTGTTAGCATCATACACAACATCTATAAATGTATCTTTGAACTTTCTATAACTCTTATAGGCACCAAATTTATCATGTACTTTCTTAAGTATATGTCATAAACATAGTATATGTCTTATGATAGGAAATACCAACTCAATCGTGTTACTTATACTCTTGTAGTCATCTACAATTATATAATCAAGAGATTAGCCTTTCATACACCTCAACTATGTATAAAAAAGCTAATAAAAATATCAATCATCTCATTGCCTAATAATCCACAACAAAGCAATATATACTGACCATGATAGTTTCAATCGATAAATAGAGGAGACAACATTTGCTATTTATTCATAAGATAAGTGGTATCAAATGTAATCACAACATTAAATCCAACATAAGTTACGTAACCCCTTACATCTTCCTAGAAAACTTTCCCAAGCCTTCCTTCCTCATCACAATTAAAGAAAATATAATATTCTTTTCTTTCATTCCAATGAAAATCTTATTCTTTACTTTTCTATCTCCTTCTTCTATCCTCACTTGTCTCAACATATCTATATAATTACAACAATCCTTTAGTAAACATGTTATATTTTCATACCCATCTGTAGTTATAACATCACATTGTACATTTGTCCACAGCCTAATTCTGCATGTTTTATTTATTTCTAATATATATCTACTTGGCTATCCACAACCTAATGTTGCCTTATAAACCTTGCATTACTTATAATCAAACCATAGTTATGCCCATCTTCAAACTTGATTATGATTCAAATACTTTCATCTAACTAACAACATACATGAGAATTTCACATAATTATTCCACTTGATCTTAATCTCATTCTATTTAACCCTCATGATATGTATAATCAACCTTGATGAAAAACAATTTTTCTACTCATGAACTCTCCATTCTTATCTTTCCCTTTTTAGTAACCACAAACTAGTGTACCATTTTTGCCTTATTGTTTTCTGCCGCATTATGTGAGGTTATCACTTTTAAAGAATTATTCTTGTTCTTCATTTTTATTACTCATCTCCATTGCACCATTACATTATACCAAAAAATGCATAACATTAGTAAAAAAAAAATAGCATTATTTTACATATATTATATCACTAGATTATATAATACATACCAACATATTATAAATAAGAATTGCAACACATTCTAAAATATACTTCATACCAATCGGAAGGGTGTCTCACTAAGATATCAATTGTTGAACACAAACATTGAACCTTCTTCTTTATTCTCTTTTTCAAACTCTTTTTCCCTCCTTACTATGAAAACTTCAAACAAATAGTAGCCAAGTTGGAACTCATATAAAGCACCAAATTTTTTATTTATAAATTACTAATAAGTTACCATAAAAGCCTTTAAAACTCTGCATCTTATTTCTTATAGTAGCATTACTACTTATGACTCTAAATGTATATGTAGCTCTCCAAACTTTAAACGCCAAAATGATTAGAAGTACTGTAGACATGCAGATTTTGGGCTAACATTTATAATAGTTGATTATGATATAAAAATTTGAAGCCTAACCATAGGCAAAACATAATACATCATGTGAGAAAATAGAAACAATAATAAGTGGAAATGGTTACTTACTACAACACTTGCGTGCTTGCTTGGTTTATAACAAAAAGTGCAATATCATATCACAAATGAAAACTGCAAATGACACAAAAATGCTTACAAAATTGTGTTGCAGATCAAAAGCAGAGGTTCATAATGGCAAGTTTTAAGAAAATGATGAAAAATCAACATAATATGGTCGGTGGTGGGATCAAACAAGATTCTATTGGAAGAGATTAACATATTTTATAGGTTCGTTGACATATTTATTCTTTATCATGTCAGTTACAATTTTGACTATCAATTACTCTTAAAACAATAGAAATAATAACTAAATTTTTAATACTATTTATTTTTATGTGATAAATGATGGCCACTGGTAGCCACCACTTATCGACCATAAAAGGTCTTCCTTACTAGTACTAATAGTGATTAATTTTTCTTATCATATCAGGTCGTTAGACTCAATACAAGTACTAAAAAAAAACAATTTTTGTTTTCATCATTCATGTGGGATCAATACCAGTACTGAATAATTATTATTATTATTAATAAATCGTTTATAGATAAATTATTAATTATATCATTTATTAGTATTATTATATAACAAAATAAATTTTAATAAAAGGCTCAATTTACTATTATTTTAATTTGGTTAAAATATAATTCTTATTAATAAAATGATATATTGGTATATTATTGATAAAATAAATTAATAGTATATATCAAATATTAATTATAAAATATAATATATATGATAATTAATAAAATAATAATAATTTGATAATTTGATAATATCATAATTAATTATACTTATATAATACAATAACAACAACAACTCCCAGTAATAATTCTGCTGACACATGAGGTTTAGGAAAATATAATAGTACGCAACCTTACCCTTAATTAATAGAAACACTGATTTTAAATAAGCCACATGAAGAGAAGAGAAAGAAAGAGAAAATGGAATAAAATAAAATGATACTAACAATATATTTATATTGTTATTTATACTCATATTATATACTTATATAATATGAGTATAAATAAAAATAAGAAAATGATCTTTTAATTTATTAGTATCATTATATAATAAATAAAAATTTAATAAAAGTCTGAGTTAAAATATGCCTCCTGGTAAGGATTTGTGTATCGAAACGACTTTAGTAAACAATCTAGGATTTTCGACACTCTGGAATTGTAGTATAAATATGATAAACCAATTTATTTGGCATATACGTTTTACGCGATTTATTAATATCAATCATCTCTTGCGGCGTCGATATTCACGTAAGAAAAGTTTGTCAAGTGTGTAATCCGTCAGCACAAAAAGGTGAGGAGAAGGACTGCCTTGTAAACTCATCGACTGTATTAACAAAAATTGGTCAAATTTTGGCAAAAATTATAATAAATAAATATGATCTTTAAGATATATTTTAAATTAAATCGATTCCTCCAACATTATGAATTGTTTTACAAATTTTATGAAATGTTATCTGCTTATCTAAAATTCCCTTAAACCCTAATCCATTAATTTTCTTCATTAAAAAATTGAAGGAGCACGTGTATGACAAATTTTATCCATGGAAACAACCAGTTCATAAGGGGGTGATTGACCTACTTGAGAAGTATATGTCAAATAGATTGGTATATTTTTATTTATGTGTCATATTTATATATCATCACTTATATAAGAAAGGGTAAATTACAAAAAATAACTCAAACTTGTATCAAATTTTCAATTATAGCTCAAACTTTAAAAAGTAACAATAAAATG
>JAOQMM010161380.1:0-11020 GCA_027563515.1 Erythroxylum platyclados | reverse complement strand
AACACAAAAACACTAATATAAACTTCACAATCAAAATCCATACAAAGCTTGATAAAGAGCTTAAGAGTATGGTATTCATAATTGTGCCAGGGCCTACAATCCAAAGCATAAAATTGATGTATTCTTATAACCATTGGTATCTGAATTGTAGCATATTTGGGAATATGGTGTGGAGACATATGATGTGTCTCTTAAACAAAATTTTGTGTTGAGACCAGCTTTGATGTGGATTATTAGTGATTTTCCAACGTATGCTAGATTGTCTAGATGGAGCATAACAGGGAAATTGGCCTGTCCTTATTATGGCAATGATTCTTATGCTTTTGTTCTTCCAAACGGGGCAAAACATGTTGATTTGACAATCACAGGAAATTTCTTCCTCCAGATCATCCATTTAGACGCAATAAACAAAAGTTCATTAGGAATAGGATGTTAAAAACACCTCCTCCCCCTCACAAAACTGGTGAAGAGATATTGTAGGAGATTGATGAATTAGGGTTACTGAAAGTTACAGAACTTGAAGCTGATGAAGTTAATACAAGCATTAGTAATAACTTTGGTTGGAGAAAACGAAGCATCTTTTAGGATTTGCCATATTGGAAAAGTAATTTGATACGTCATAATCTAGATGTGATGCATATTGAAAAAAAATATTTTTGACAATTTGTTCGATACCATAATGAATATTAAAGGGAGGACAAAGGACAATGCAAAATCACGAGCTAATTTGAAACTTTTTTGTAAAAGGACTGAGTTAGATAAAGATCTTCGCACTGGTAAATATCCAAAAGCATGTTACCCTTTAGACAAAAAACAAAAGGAAATTTTCTATGAATGGTTGAAAAGTCTAAAGTTTTCCGATGGTTATGTTTCAAACTTGGCAAAGTGTGTGGACATGAGGAAGTACAAATTATTTGGGATGAAAAGTCATGATTGTCATGTGTTTATGCAAAGGCCCATTCCAATTGCATTTCAGGAGTTGCTACTGAATAAGGTTTGGGAAGCTATAACAGAATTAAGTTTGTTTTCAAAAGCTTATCATCATCTGAACTAAAGTTGGTTGAAATGGAAAAACTAAAAAGGGAAATTCCAGTAATCTTGTGCAAATTAGAAGGGATTTTCCCTCCAAGCTTCTTTGACAGTATGGAGCATCTACCTTTGCATTTAGCACATGAGGCTAAACTTGCTGGTCCAGTTCAATATCAATGGATGTATCCGTTTGAGAGGTAATTATAGGTTCATATTTAAATTGGAGTTATAGCATGTTTTAATCTCAGAATTGTAATAACCCTATTTGCTAATGTAGGTATTTGAATCACTTAAAGAAAAATGTCAAAAATAAGATTAGAGTTGAAGGTTCGATTTGTAATGCTTATTTAGTGGAGGAAGCAAGTACATTTTGTTCACATTATTTTGAGCTGCATGTGCAATTAAGAGAAAGAAATGTTCCTTGTAATGACGATGGGGGAGGAATGAGTGATGTTGATGGTAACTTATCCATTTTCACATACCCTGGATGAACATATGGACGATCAACAAGAAGAATGTTAACAGAGGAAGAAATAGACTACCCATGGTTACATTTTATTGAACTGTCAAGAGGTTCAACCTTTCATGCAGTAAGTTGAAGTTGAGGTTGAAATTGATTATTTGAGTTTTCAAGGTTAGTGTTCACAACTAAAATACATAATGATGCTTTTAGATTGTATGAGGAATGGTTACGCGAGCTAATGCCCGAAAAAACACAAGATGAGATCAATACTGAAGTTGGAAGACATTTTCCTCGATGGTTCGAAAAATATGTAAGTTTTCACTTATAATTATCGAAATGGTTAAATTATTAGATCAAAGTGTCCAAATGACATTATATTATTTAATATCATAATTTATTTTTATGTAGGCCTTTGAAAATCCAATAGGGAAAAAGTTCATATGTGATCTTGCAAAAGGACCATTGCGAACTATTAAATCGTATCCTATGTATTTCGTTAATGGATACAAATTTCATACAGAATATCATGGTTATAGCATGGAAACAGTAACTAGTAGGGTTTGCATACATGGAGAATTGATGGATTACTATGGCAAAATTACTGAGATACTTGAAATTGAGTACCCTACATTGGCAATAAAGTGGAGTGTGATATTTAAGTGCGACTGGTTTGATACAACTCCTAATGTTGGTACAAGAATGTATAGTCGATAAAATCTAGTTGAAATCAATTAACAAAGAAGATTAAGACAATTTAAACCTTTCATGTTGGCGATGCAAACGATCCAGGTGTATTATGTCCCTTTTTCTAGTTTACGACAAGATAAGTTAGATTGGTTTGCAAAGTTAAACCTAGAGGTATTTTTGAAATACGTGGAAAAGGAAAAAGTGAGAGAATTGAAAGTGAAGTGTTTCGAGAAGAGGATTATGAAATAAATGCATGTGTAACATATGACGATAATGAACCTTTGACTGATCCAAATAATGAATATATTGAAATTTCATTCAGAGAGGATCAGGATGGCGAGAGATCTGAAGAGGAGCCTGAGTTTGATTCTAATTCTTTAGAAAAAAAAAAGATGATGATGATTTTGATTTATAATTAAGTGATCATGATAGCGATTAATTTGTGTTTATAATAGAATATTATATGAATAAATCTATTGTTGCATCAATAATATATTATTATATATTTAACTTATATTGTTCTATTACTGGAATATTCAACAAAATACATTTTTCAAGTTAAAAATATGACACATAAGAGAAAACTGGAAATATTGCGACCTAAGTTAAGGGTATCACTTTCTACCCAAGCCAGTGCAGCTCCAGGTGAAGCATCATCTTTTGGAAATCCACCTACGGCACATCCAAATGAGGCATCACCTTCCCCACCTGCAATCCCTATACAGTCACCTTCTGTACTTGATTCTACACCATCTTGCCCTGCTGCACCATCCACCTTTTCTCCTTCGTCCACCACCCCTATTCTGACAGAGGTATGAGGGGTAAAACGTTGTAGATGAAGGAGGCAGCCTCCAGCCTGGAGCTAAGGGAGTTGATGGAAGAACTTACATCGCAATTGTCAATAATCTGTAAGTGAAAATACATGCATGATAACACCATAGGTTTATACTAATTATAGGTTTTAATTTGAAAATAATCTAAAATTGCTTATACATTGGGTTGGTTCCGTCTCGAAAGTGCTCAAGAAACATAACAGCCAAATTCAAGGAGAAGAATGATTTTGAGGGACATATATGGAAGAATATCTCTCAAGTGATAAAAGAATTTTATTATCAGGAGTTTGAGGTACAAAAATTCTATTCTTTTGTATTTTTTATCTAATTAATTTTATACATTAATTAGATAAATATTGTAAGTTATAAGTACTTATACTATGTTTTTCATTTTTTTAGAAAGAATTTTTTTGGGATTTCATATTTGACGCGGTAATTTATAAAGTATGGGAGAGGCGAGCTTGTACATGTTATAGAGACTTTCTTGGTGCAATACATAAGGTTGGTGTATGACCTCTTATATATCTGAAGAAATATGGAGTCGTTGGTAGCAGTATTGGACATCACCCAAGGCAGTGTCCATCTTAGAGCGCAATTCTGCCAACAGACGTGGAGGATCAGGGGGAGAGGATCTTCCTGTACACACTGGAGGATCTATTACCTACTAGGAGCATACAGAGAAACTTGTAATTATCTACATTTTACACTTATATTCTGATTTTTTTATTTTGATGTATGAAACTTGATTTCAATTTAATTTGATGTGTGAATTTTGGAATGAAAAAATATGAGTATTATGGAAAATCATAATGTTATAAATGTCTGGTGCCATATATGGTGGTTGTGTTGTTGAGTATGTCTGGTGCCATATATGGCTATGTTGTTGAGTTGTTGTTTTTTTCAACAGTGGATAATTATCATAAAAATAGAGGAAACTCTGCCGAAATTTCTTAAAATTGTAGTTCACTTATAATACTTTATTCTGATGCAGGAAAAGTCTATAAGTAGGAAGCCTACACCCTGTCAGCTCTTTTTGCACATCCATACTAAGAAGCATGATGGTGTGACCTTCGTCAACACCTAATGTAGAGAACTTAATGTATGTCAAATTTATGCTTTAATATTAATTCTTAATAATTATCACTTATTAACATAAACATTGCTTCTTGATAAGACCAAATACAAGAAAGCATTCAACAACAGCCTCAGCACTTTGAAACTGTTGATGAGAGTTAAATATATCTTGATGCAATGGGTGGTAGGGATCGTCGTGGAAGGATCTTCGGCTTAGGATCATTTGCGAACACATGGTATTCGCAATCCTCCACATCCAGTACAGCTGCATCTAGTAAGCGATCCACATCCAATGAGATGGTCATTGAGCTTCAGAGCACAGTACAGGCACTGCCAACTCAGTTGCAACAGTCGATGGAGTACATAGCCCAGCTCTGTAATGAGATGGATGAGTTGAAGGAGAGGGGCAGCCCAGCTCTGTAATGGGATGGATGAGTTGAAGGAGAGGGGCAGCACCTCATCGAAGCAGTAAGAGCATCCACATTCACCAACTGCATAGCTTAGTCGTTTTGTATGAATTAGATACTTATTATTGTAGATAATCATTTTTAATTATCAATTAAGGTCTTTTTTACTTTATATTATCAATTAATTTACTGTTTAGAAAAATTAAATGTAGAAAAAATTCAAAATATTATCAAAAGATAACTTTAGAAATTAATTATCAATCAAAATTAAATATACAAATTAAATCTAGGAGAATATTAAAAAATAATATCCCTAAATTTACTGACGGAATAACAATATCTGTCGGTAAATTTAGTGAAAATTTAGTGATGGAAGTGAATATTCCATTCCTAAATTACCAACGGAATACAACTTGTCGTCGATAAATTTTTCGATGGTTTTCCTAAATATTTACCGTCGCTAACATTGCAATAGAAATTTTAAATTCCGTTGGTAAATTTGCCGACGATTCTGATATTTCGTCACATATTCGTCGCTAAATTTACCGACAGAATATTAAATCCGACGGTAAATATTACCTATGGTCATTTCTCTAACGACTCTATCTGTCGGTAATTTCCATCATCGAATTCACTTTCCGATGGAAATTCTTCATTTTTCGTCTGTAAACCTAATTTTTCGTCTGTAAACCTCATTTTTCTTGTAGTGAACAAAACTCAATAATATTTTTCTAGTATTTCTTATGCCTCACATAGACTTCTTAGCTTTGGAATTTCAGATCTATAACTACTAGTGAACTATTTATTGTACCTTTGTTATTTCCCATCATACTCTTTGGAAGCAAATAAATCATTTAAGATCATATCATAAGACTCTAACATAATATCCTATTCATATACAAACCACTTAATTGCTTCAGAGTTCAATCTCATAATGCAATTTCGAGCTTATCAAACCTTAATCTCTTCAAACAAGGAATATACCTCATACTTCCACTGCATAACTCTAATGTTCAATAAAGATATCTCTACTTGTCCATTTCTAATACTACAAAACACTTATGTGATTTCAGGTACCTCAGAACTCAATCTGGGACTTTATTAGTTACTAAAATTTTTTTAATCATCTGAAATTTCCATGTCATATTTGTTCAAAGGTCTCATACATAATTCTTATCATTCTCCCAATCATTAATTATAATAATCTGTAAATTAATAGCTCTAAATTCTGATGAGAAAATTCTCCATTATGGATCAAAACTTATCACTCACATTTCCTTGAAAATTTTACCACCATTTTCACTCATCTGATTTTCAAAAAAATATAAAAATTGACTTACATAAAAAAAAATTTTAAAAAAATGAAGGTTCAATACTTAGAATCAATATACTAATATACACGCAATTAAATGCTTACATCAAATTGATTGTTGCTCCCAAAAATATTGTTCAATCATCATTCTTGATTAAAGATTCCATCACAATTTCATCTATAACATTACTTTGTACGAATCCACAAATCACGTTACATTCAAAAATAAACTTGACTTAAACATAAAATTTTTATGCTAAAACTGATATTTATTCTAATCAATCACTCCATAAGGTCATAACATTAAACATATCAAAAGTCAGTTGCCAATTACTCTTATCAATAATTAATCCTCAACTAATTCAACCGTAATAAGCAATTTCATCCCTTAGATATATTCACAAATTAATTTTCCAACATTAAAATGTTGAATAACCTAATAAACTTATGTAATTATTGAGTCATAGAACTGAACAACTTGTAAAGTAATTTCTTAGTACTTTTTTAGCTATCATGGCTGATATGCTAAAAGATGGGAGCATTCTACATTTCTAGCTGAATAATATATTTAACTTCCTTGTGTACCAATCCTAACTTCCTTTAGAAGCAACCCACATTGACAAAATGTACTATTAGTCAATTTCCTTTCTAGTATGACTTTATAGTCATGGATATCTAACAAGATTAGCTCATTAGAGAGCTTTAGTTCTATCTCCTAAGCCTTCCTAGATGTTAAGAAACCCCTAAAACAATAGCTAATGACATAAGGTGGCTATCATACAGCTCTCTAAGAAAATTCCCTAAGTTAATTGAAAAAGATTATTTATAGCTAAAGTTACATTAAAGTAATAAAGTGATTAAAATTATGTTTTTGCATGTCATAAGGTTGTGTTATGAGAACTGACATTGAACCAGCTTCTAAACCTGAATCAATTAGCTTCTGAATCTCTTTGCATAAAATTCTAACCAGTTCGATGCCATTCATAAGAATCATTCCAACATTTGTTATATTTTACTTCTTCAACTTATCTTTTTAGCAATACAACAACACCTATTTCATTTATGATATTGGAATTGGTTTGATTAAGCCTCTTAAATCCCCTTAACAATGATGTAACCTATGCTTGTCTCACTCCTACATCTAACACCTGTTAGGTACTATTCCTAAATGCTCCAATTTTACTCAATTTTGCCTAAATGAACCATATTAAGTAATCCTCTTGAATTCATCATAACCTAAATGCTGTCAAAATTATGCTAAAAAATAAAGTAGTTAGCACCTATTAGTGAGTAATATATGGGGAAAAAACTTAAGTAATGGTAGAAAACATCACATCATGTTTTTAATGACATTATCAAGGAAGTTATTTGTTTTGAGGAAACTCGAGAATTATTATTTTATTTATTTTATTTTTTGCATATATTCTTAATTTTCTTTTTCAAATATTCTTTTTTGATATTCTAGTTCTACCTACTTGTTTCTATGCTTGAAGTTACAAGTTACGTTTGCTAACTGATCGATATGGAGGGATAACACATGACTATGTGGGCTCATACAAGGTTGTTTAATGATATCTTTTCTTATTGGTAGTGTAACAAAACAAAAACTCTTTAAAACTTAGGAAAGATATAACGATCTACTGAGGATGTTTCCTTAACTACTTGATTACAATGTTTTATAATGTTCTAAACTCTGCAACCAAGTAAATGGTTAATGTAGTAGTTGAAAGAGCCTTACATTATAAAACTTCAAAATCCATCCTAGAAAAAGGTGATTATTTGGAGAACTACCAACAACTTTAGAATAACCATTACAATAACACAAACAATCTAGGGTAAGGAAACCATTTAAATTTCCTATAGGAATATCAGGCAATTCAAGAGCCACCTTCACTTAGATATTATAAGCAGTAACAGTAAGTGGAGAAACCAAGCATGGGAGAATTAATGAAAGAATCTATATCCATATACAAGGCTCAATTTTAAAATTAAAAGGCATCAATATACAACATAGAAACTAGATTGGCTAACTACCCTATTTGTTAATTGAGAGACCTATTGCTTAACAACATGGTGCATAATTCTATTCAAAATTAGAAGGCAACCACCTTGAGAAATGAAGAGGAGTTGACTGATGAAAAGGAGACAGAACTTGAGATAGATTAGGGTGTTGTTAAAGAAAAACAAGAAAAGAACAATGGTGATAATCTTAATAATTAATGAGATAAATTATTTTTTCTCTTTTGACGATCCCTATTATTATCTTAATGTGATAAACACTAAAGTCTAAAATTTTCAGGGTATTTTAAGCAAGATGAGGGCTACCATAAGATCACAGGAAGGTATGGAAGGAAGTGATATCAAATGAAGGCAACTCAATCTTTTTCTTTTGTGCACTTTATGATCATTGAATAATATAGCCCTTCATTATTAAATTTTTTTAATTCAATTTTTTTATATTTGATTATTTTATTTCTGATGCCTTTTTTTATGTGTTTTTTTTGTTATTTGTTTATTTGTTTTTCAAATTCCTGATCCTAATATCATGAATATAATCAAAAGAAAATAGCATTCAAAAACAAGGATCAAATAATTGTTTTATCTTAATAATATCTTAGTAACTTCATCTTTGGCCACCTTTTACATACTTTCATTTATTTATTTTCTAAGTTATATATGTGTACCTTATGGAGCATATACAAATTAAGTATAGGGAGTGATTTCCTTAAGTCTTAGTTTATTTACAAGCATCTAGTCCATTTGCATTTAACTTAGAAAGTGAAATTTTTGAGAAATTAGGCAAGGGAATTAAGGTAGTTAAGTCAATATATTAGAAGTGATATCATCTTATGAGTTGATTATATTATGTTAAATGGACATAATTTCTGACGAGTAGTTTAGTTTATCATGATTGAATAGTCTTTAAAAATATTATCATATTGAATGATAAGACAAGTTTATAATTTTCGTACATTTTGATTTTTGAGTATGGGTTCTTGAGTGGATGATCAAGCCATATTGATAGTAAATTATGCAAAAAAAGAAAAGAATATATTTGGGCACTAGTAGTTTCTACTCTATTGATTTTGATTGAAGAAGTAGGTTGAAGTTATAAGAGGTGTTAGTAGCAAGTTAAAATTGTAACATGGTTGAGTAACCGGAAGTATTCATGACAAGGTACATATCCTTGCATAAAAATATTGGAATGACATTTTATCCAAGATAATCATACTTGCTAAAATATATTAAAAAGAAAAGAAAACAAAAAAATACTTTTGTTATGGCTTGTCAAATGCTTCTTGGCCTTAGACTTTTAGTTTTTATGTGTCTACTTTATATATGATGTGAAGTTGTTTGAATTGATTTGAATTTGAAAGATTGTTTAGTTAGGTTAATATTGAATTATAAATTAGTATAACTACCTAGATATCTAGGTAGTTGATGAATTGGATGAATTAACTAATAATGGTGATACATGATCATTTCGATTGAATTGTTGAACTTTCCTATTCTCTAACTTACCTTAACCGCTGTCTTTTGAAATTAAGTTGCTTGAAGACAATTAAAAACTTAAGTATAGGAGTATTCGATGAGAGTAAAATATATCTATATATTACTAAGTACTTTGTTATGTTTTCATATCTACTATAACTTAATTTATTTATGTTATGTTTTAGGTAATTGTTGAAGATGTTATCCCATAATGAAATTTATCAAAAAATGTAAAGAATTGTAAGCAAAAATATTGAGAAAATTACAATTCCTAGTTGAACATGGCTTAGCACACAGTTGATTACCAGCCCTTGTCCATCGTTGATGAAATGGAGGAAAAACATAACCTAGAGCACGACTTAGAGAAAGAGTACATGGTATTAGAAAAAATCTATAAAGTAATACGGTCTAGGATATAGTCATGCCATAAGAAATATGGTCTACGATAAAGTCATGCCATAAACCATGTACGAATCACAAGAGAAACAAGAGGATCCACAATATCAAAAAGTGACTACACTAGAGATCATGTCCTTCCTTCTAAGAAAGTAGAGACATACATGGTATAAAATACGAGTGAGCCAGAGCCCATGTGTCTGTCCAAAAAGATTTGGAATATAACTTGAGCACTACATCTTAAATTGACCTTACATTTTTCATATGAACTCTAATTAAGATAATTCAAGTGGCTAAAAAAGATAAAAGATAAAAGACAAGTCTACAATTTTCTTATTTTAAGTGTATCGAGTTTTTGAGATATTCATTGTCTATGATACAGTTAAATCTCAGACTATGAATTTAACGTGAATAATTTATAAATAGATATAAAAAAATCCTATATTAAAAGACCTTTTCGTATTCTTTCATTCTAGACTTAGAGTTACAAAAGAATTGTTTTCAAAGGAAAAAATATTTGTGATTTCTCATGTCTTAATTATATGATGTTTTCGTTTCCAATAAGCATTTGAAAAGAATAGGTGATTATGCGAAACTTAGGTGGTTTTAGCTTATCTAAGTTAACAGGAGGCATGTATTAAATATACGTGGTCCAGCTTGTAACATTTCCGAACTGTATCCTTCAAGGGGCTCCAGTTCCAAGGCACAGCAGTGATAAGGGTACAAGTCGTAGGGTAATAAAAACCAGAGTCAACAGTTGTGGGGTTGTGAATTTATTAAAATGAAGAAATGGGCTCCAGTAGTTTTGTGGTTTACATAAGCCTTTGACGATCGAATAAGTTGAGCGTGAAAGAACACCCATCATCACAACCCCAACCCCACTATTCTCCATCCTATTTCCATCCATTTTGCGCCCTTTGCAACCTCCTTCTGCAAGTGATATGCTTGCCATTTCGATATTTAATTTAGCAATATTTCTAGTCACCAAAAATTCAATACTACAGTCGTGAGCATGGTTAGTGAAGCACAACTTAAGCCCTAGTTTTCTGAAAAAAAAAAAACACATGTAATATGATTAAGCGAGGGTAAAATGCAACTCTCGGTTTGCTGGTCAAAAAAGAAAAACAAACAAACAAACAACTTTGACAATTGATCGATAAAGACTTGGACTCATCGTACGGGCTTGAAGTTGACAAATGAATACGAATGTGTTTGAATGAGAGAGACTGGTATCCATACTTTCCCGTATCGAGGATGTCTCTTTAATAATTATCCTGGAATTTGCAGGTCACGGTGCTTGTTGGTGACCCTATCCATTTAGATGATT
>JAOQMM010161369.1:0-11020 GCA_027563515.1 Erythroxylum platyclados | reverse complement strand
ACCTTTACAAAAGTCACATCAATGCCAGAGAAATTATGGCTCCAGGAGCAGTGACCAAAACATTGACTGCAGTTCCAGAGCCCTTTGAGATTGAAGATAGACCTTGGCAATTTCTCTACAGCTGTCCCATTCAAGAAAAGTTCCTTCAGATTATCCAGAGGTTCCAAGATTTCAGGAAGCGCCTTAAAGCGTGAGCATCCAATCAAATTAAATTTTTTGAGAGATTTTAGCTTGCTAAAAATGTTGCTTGGAAGGCTTTCAAGGTCTCTACAATTTGTCATCCTTAAATACTCTAATTTACTTAGGAGTTCAACTGATGATGAAGGTACATGTTTTATAGCAGTCCCATCTAAGTGTAGCGTCTTTATGTTGCTTGAAATTTCTGGAAATGTATTCAAATTTGAGCAACCAGAAAGTTCAAGAACTTCAAGAGCTTCTAGAAGTACACTTCTACTGTTTGGAAGATGAGTTATGCTTTGGTTATTTACTAACCTTAGGGACGTTAACCTGACCAATCTCCAAAAACTATTAACAATTATACTCATCATTCCATATGTACGTCGAGACACCATTGAATTTTCCTATAATTAACAAAAATAACAAAAGATTAATTAATCTAATAAAATATTATTTAACTTTTATTATAGTAAATTAAATTATTAAGTAATATATAATTTCGTACCTTGGCTCCGTTCCATAATTGTTTGATGTTGCTGTCGGATAATTCAAGCACCACAAGATTCTCTGGTTGGAAATTAGGTAGAAAAGATTCCAATGGATATTTATCCCACCTAAGGTACCTTAACGTATTAGGAAGATAATCAAGACCTTGAGAGAGATGTAAATTACTTTCTCCATAGAAACTGAGAAATTTAAGGTTAGGCATCTTCATGAACACTTGTGGATTTAGATCAATCTCTCTTATCTTAGATGAGTCTAAAATGATGCTCTCCACAGCTTTAGCATTCTAGCAAAAGACACCCAAAATATATACACAAGTTATGGCAATAAATAATCTCTTTGAAGAATTATAAAAAACTATTAATAATAGAAAGTGATTTTTGAATATCTTACCTCATTGCTTACAAATACTTCATAAATATCTTCAGGATCCCATAATCTACTTCGTTGATTAGGATATTTAGCTTCTTCACGAATGATTTCCTTTCCCATTTTTTGCAACAAATCATGCATTTTTAATATATTGTGTTCGGAAGTATCTACAAGGCATTTGTCTTCGAGAACACTAATTATAATATCTACATCAATATCACTACTTTTAAGTGCTTTCTTCACAACATCCGTGCTAGTAGATTTGAAGAAACATGCAATGTCAAGAAAGACATCCTTTTCTGCTCTATTTAAGCTGTTGTAACTAATTTGTAGCACATATTGAATATCCTTATTTGGAACTTTTGACAATTGTCTCAATGCACTTCTCCACTCATTTTGCTTTTTCCCGGTTAGGCTAGAACCTAAAACCTTCAAAGCCAAAGGATTGCCTTGTGCATGTTCCACAATTGATTTTGACAAGGACACATAGTCATCTCTTGGATATTTTTGCTTAAAGGCACTCTTACTGAAAAGTTGGAGGGCTTCATTACAATTTAATGGCTTAACTTCATATATAAAATCAGTCATTCCTCTAAATACTTGCTTATCTCTACTAGTAATGAGAATCATGCTTCCTAAACCGAACCAACATGGATTTCCAATCAAAGACTCTAATTGTATTGGATCGTTCACATCGTCAAGAACAATTAACATCTTCTTACGACCAAGTCTTTTGATTAGAAATGGTCCAGGACCAGCACTGAATGTGTAGTGTACTGAATCTTTTTTACCTAATGCTTTTGAAATGAGTTCTTCCTGTAACTTCTTGATGCCAACATATTCTGAATTTTGTCTCACGTTGTGTACAAAGCAACAACCTTGGAATTCGCGAGACATCTTATGATATATTACTTCAGCCGTAGTAGTTTTACCAATACCGCCCATCCCCCAAATTCCTAAAATACGAATCTTCAATGGGTTAATGGTAAATACTTCTTTTATTTCCTTAACGCGCGGATCCATTCCAACCAAGTGCTCAAAATTATCACATGCCGTGGATCGGTTCAGTTTTTCTAAAACGTCTTCAACGATTTTGTTTATAAGCATATGATCATTCCTGTAAATTATGAAACACAATTTAAACGAATGAAAAGCAAAAGAACCCTTTACTTGGATCGACCATAAAACCTAAAACATACCTGAAATGCTTGGAATCAAACCCGCATAGATTCACAGCTGTGGTCAAGGCATCCCTCCACCTTGGAATCTTGTGTGCGTTCTCGGGATTTTGCTCGTGTTTAACAAAAGCTGCTTCAACATCATGGGATATTTTTCTTAAATGGGATGGATTTACCTCGTAAAAGACAGGTATGACAATCTGTCCATGGGAACGGTGACACGTGATGATCTCTGCAAGCTCGTCAAGACACCAACTGGAAGATGCATATTCTTTTGAGAAAACAAGGACAGCAACAGTGGAATCTCGGATTGCTTGGGGAAGTGACCGGACAATTTCATCTCCTCTTCTCAGATCATCGTCATCAAAGAAGGTTTGGAGATCCTTTTGGAGCAAAGCAGCGTAGAGATGGCTGGTGAAATTGCGACGAGTGTCGTCACCCCTGAAGTTCAAGAAGACGTCGTAGTTTGATGGGTGAGAGGCCAAAGAAGAAGAAGAAGCCATTATTGTTGAACGAAGAGGGTGGAAGCTATCTAATAATAGAAAATGAACATTCATAAGCCTATATGCATTATTGAAGACAATCCATTGACTTAAGGTAGTCTTCCTAAAGCTTTTTTTTGGTTGACTTTGAAGCTTCCACGAACCTTCCTGGAAGGTAAAGAGCATATTATGGTGTTCATGAGTGGTTATGTAGACAAGCGACTTGTCTCTTTTATGAGACGACTTTGACTAATTCCAATCTAACTGAAATTCTTCTTGAAAATTATTATGTGTCGGTGTCAATATTATTATCTAGCATAATAATATTGAATGGCTGATAAGTCAAGTCTATACCTAATTAGTTGAAAATAATCTCACCAATTTTGTTTACTCTTAGTTAAATTTTAAGCGCCACTATGATTAAAATTAGAATTTATATTAAAATATCAATATCAATTATGATAAAATTACAATCATAACTTCAATATTTCAATTGAAAAAATATATGTAATGTTTAAGATAAATAAAAATTATTTTAAAATAAAATTTCTTTATTTCTATTATTGAATTCAAATATTTTAAAAATAATCATATATTCACCAAAATTGAGAAAAAATAATTAATAAGACTTGACAATCAAATAAATAGTAAATTTAGATTTAAGATTTATTCATTTCAATTTCAATTCTTAAAGTATAAATTATCTTAATTATTTAATTTTCATTTTAATCTTCCATCACAATAAATGAGAAGAGCTTTTCTAGAAATTATTGGATTCACTTATTGCATGTGCTTGACTATCATAATTTCCACAGATGACTTCGACTTATACCTATAAAGTTAATTACTTGCAACTTGTTCATGCCATTCAAGCCTCTCACAGTTATTGGTTGTAAGAGAGGTAGATTTGGAGTCAACTTGAATATCCTAATATTTATCATTTTCTACATATTTTATGTTGGTGTCCTTAGAAATATGTATTTTGGAAAAAATACTTTTTAAAATTAGTTTTTGACGACGATAATAGTTATTGACAAAAAAATATTGAGAAAAGTGGTTCAATAATTCATCAACCAAACTGCTTTGTTTCCATCAGAAATTTCCATCGTTTGGGAGAAGCGATGAAAGAGAGGTTGAAATTAATGTCCAAATTTATCTTGTCCTTCTCCTTTAGTGAACGAGTGGTTGACTTGGAGTCAACTTGACTTTCCCATGACATTGAGTTTCTACATTAGGCCTGTGAATGTCCTCCAGAAATATGCATATGCATGTGCTTCTCCTTCCCTAAAGATTGAAACTCAGTCCCCTTTTTCTTGATTGTCTCGATGACTAATTGTAACAGCCTTCTCTTACTAGTAATTGTTGTTCTTGACTTGCCTTGTGGGAGACAATCTTGTTTAATCTCCTGAAGCAAGTCCTATATGAGGATGATGATGATGATAGGATTAACAGCTCATTTGTGATGAAGAATCTCTATATTCTGGTTTAGAAATTCTTCTAATTTTATCATTTTTAAATGTCAGAGTTCTATGGTCTTCACAACTTGCATTGAATAATTGGTTGTGCTCTCTAGGTGATAGGATTTAGGATTAATCTGCATATCAGAGTAAAAAATTTTTATTCAAATTGGCAATTGTAATTAGAAAAAAAGTTCTTACAATCTTGCTGATATGATCAAGAAAGTTTGATTTTCCATTTCTGAGAAAAATTAGACAACCTGAGACTTGAAAAGTTCAGAACTTTGTGCAAATTATTTATTAAAAGTTCAAAACTTACAGTGATAAAAAGTTGTTCCAATGAAGGGCATAATTTCAGGAATGAGACTAAAGCATCAATGTCAAATCTTTCATTTGAATCAACAATCCACCACAGTTCTTTCAAGTTATATAATTGGAATTTCATATGGAAGGTGGATAGTGATGGGCTGATTAGGGTCTGCAGTAAGAATTATTAGGAGTTGAATTGTTCCAATAGTCCAAGTCAAAATGGGAAAATTTATTATATGACACAGCAGTTCTTGCAAGAACAATACCTTGAAGGTCCATTTACACAGAGTAAGAACTGCAATGGTCAATAGAACAGGATAAAAGTTCTTGACATACAGTAAGCTATTTTCGCTAGGTATTTCTCTGCAATCTAGCATAGCATCTGCCATGTTAAAGTGATTTTGAGGCCAAAACAAAGGCATTATCCCCCGATAACAGGAAGTTTTGAGCTTTTAAGAACTTGTGTGGTTAAATTTCTCGTCAGGACAGTCAAGAACTGATAAATTTGTAAGCTTTTTCTACGAACCGACACTTATGGTCTGTAAACCATTGCAGGCTATGATTTTCAGGGTTTCAAGATAGCAGAAGATAAACTATCTCACTTGTAAGATGACTGACAGATGCTAGATGCAGACTTTTAACAAAGAAAGTGGACATAGATGGTTGGTTGGCAATATTTTGGTGATCAAACTGTAATTGAAGGCCAAAAGGAACGGGAAATTCCTGATTTTCAGTGGAGAAACAAAGGAGTTTGTTGTTAGCAACAGCAATAGCTAGGACCTGATCTTCGTTCTCAAAATGGAACTCAAACTTGCGGGTGTTTTTTGATCGATTCTGCTCATTTAAATTGTTCAGAAATGAAGAGATTGCAGTGGCAAGATCCTCTCTTTTGCCATGTTTTACTAATGACTTCTCCCACAAAAGTTTTGCCATGTTATACCAATGACTTCTCCCACAAAAGTCTCCATCTTTTTGAGAGGAAGATAGTTTAAATAGCAGATTCAAAAGGAAGTAAAGAAATGATGTGCAGATGCATTTCATCAGGTAGACCACTAATGAGATCTTCCATATTTTCCTCCATAACCAGCTTCCTGTGTCTAAGTCTAAAAATGAAATTAGTCCTGTAGAAGTTCCAGGCTAAATTAAATTCACTGAGCAATACTTTATTGCTCATGGAGGACCCTGATTGAGAATGCTTCTTCTGGTTTGGTTTTTCAAGCAAATACATAATCCAAAAGTGCTTGTAACTTTTTCTCTCATTGGTGAAATTGGAAACATATGTTGGTTTAAATCTGACTTCCAAATAATGATGTGCTGTTTGTTTTTTCAGGCTGAAGTTATATGATCTGATTGAGACCAAAGCAGAAAGATGGTAACTGTGAGGTTTGTTTTCTTTTGAGTTTTAAAGATCTATTTTCTTATCAGTAGCTCACTTCTTTTTGTTACTATTCCATGCTTTTAACCTCTTTTTCGAATTTCAGTTTCGAGCCTTATCGGATCAACTTTACCAATCTCCTGAATACCAAAACATGTTAGAGAACAAATAGTCAATCAGGTTAGTTGACATCTGAATGAGTTACTGTGAAACTGTTTTAATGAGCTGATACCGTGTCTGTATATTAGCCTAAACTTGGAATTTTCTAATATGTATCCAAATTGTTTCCGCTCAAGTCTCACCGAGCAATGTATGAGGGTTACACTCCGATGGCTTTTAGTGAATATTTGAAGAAGATGAACAAGTCTGTTGCTCCCTTTTTTTCTTTGTTTCCCTTCAAAAGCTTTCTGAATGAATCCATGTTTACTCTTGTCTTATTTGTGGTTGGTATTAGGAGTGGTGGATGGGGTGATCATGTCACATTGCAAGCTGCCGCAGGTTCTGTATGAGCAACTTCTACTCTTTCAATGTTTCCTTTTCGTTTTACTGATTTTCCCTATGTTTCTCTGTTCTTAGTTGCTTATTGGAACATATAAAAGTTAGGTTCTTAACTTTTAAATTTATTTAAGCTTTTGTATCAGTTTTGTTGTATTATGTTTTATTTGGAAGCATTTTACATTGATGACTAATGCACCTTGCCACCCTAACTGCTGCAGAATGGTATAAAGATATTTGTTATAACATCATTCAAGGATACGTATTACATTGAGATCTTGCCACAGACTCAAAATTCCAAAAGAGGTAAGGTTATGAGAACGTTTTTTCGATCCCTTTTTCAGATTTTTGTTTTTGCAAGTGATCTATAATGAAAGAAAAGCCGAAATTTCAGTCAATCATCTTTCCTAGTCTTATACCAACAAAGATTCTGTCTGACAATGGATGCTTTCCTTGCAGTTATTTTCTTGAGCTTCCGGGCAAAGGTAGACTGTAATTCAATATATGATGGAGGTAAAATATTCTGGGAGTGAATATGTATGAGATTAGTTTTGAAATGAATGAGATACTTGCCTCATGGCATATCACAAGCATGGAATCCCTGTGTTCTCTCATTTTATGAGCTTTTCACATGTTGCTATGATTGAAATGTAGTTCCAAACTTTCGTTTCGTTTCTCGACAGAGATCATGGATACGTTCCAGTTTGTAGTTTCTAATTCTTCTCGTCTCATTTGTTTTCCAGAGCTACCTCTGATGGTACCAGGAAGAAGAAGAAATAGTGGACGCTTGGAAGCTAAAGCCAAGGATATCTAGTGGCAAATCTAGTATTGAAGAGCTTTCATTCTAAATTTGAGTGCCTTTTGGTGCTTCTGCGACATTACTTTCCCATTATTTTGTGCATATGAAATCTCCTGTGCCCTCTATTTGTACATATTCAGGCTATTTTTTGATCAATTTCTGAATTCTTTTTTCCTCTTCTTGTTGTATTTGTACATACCTGTAGAAGGTACAGTTGTTATAGTGGAACTATGGTTACCTTAAGCATATGCTAGAACTGTAGTAAATATTATGTCTACGCAATAAAGCTTTAATTTTTTTTAAATTTATTCCTCATAAGCTCCACTGCTACACCACATAATCAGCTTACCATCTGGGAAAAGTCCCCTCTTTTAATTCCTTATATCATGAAATCAGAACCTTTTCCATACAGTTATGTCCAGACACATAACTATGTGAATGTGTAGATGAAATGGAAGAAACGACTCGTAATATGGTTCCATCGTAATGATGACATCTCTGGAGAAGTCCATCTTTGTATTCCTATCTCTACTGGTTCAAATCGGAATAGCTCTATAGTATTTTTGTGTTGGATCTGTCGTTCTCATTTGACATTCTGAGTCTCCTACTTACACACGAGCAAGAGTCTCATAGCAAAAAGAGAATCCTAGAAAAGGAACTATGGGATAAAAGAGGGGAATAAGCTACCTCTCCTTGATTCCACACACACTTACTTTTTACCTCAGCTCTCATTTACGACACTCAGAAAAACAAGTTAGACTCCGATGCCGCCGTAGTCAAACTAATTGAGTTTCACAGGCTAATATTACAAACAATGTGAAATCATAAGGTTACCAGATGAGAGAATGCATGTGCTAAAGCCCTTTCTCCTCTCGGAGACGCTTCTTGCCTCAATCTGCTCCTTCGACTGCCTTCTTGCATAAACAAAGGCAGAAAATATGAACCGGTAATAGAAAATATATTCACTCCTACAGTTGGACGATATGTTATTTTCTTGATCCTGTGCTTTTTGGAGTTGAGCCACAAATGTCTTTTCTAAGTCTGGAAAACAAATTTACTTATTTGACAGTTGTAAGTATTTATGTCCATAAATTGAGCTTATGAAAATTATTTTCCAAGGGAAGCAAAACAAATTTTCCTTGATGTGCAATCACTCATCCCACTTGATGACCTATTAGTGTGGAAGACTATTGATAACGAGAGAATTATCATTTATGATCTTTACCAAAGTCTTTCTTAAATGTAAAGTTTGACAAAATTGGCTAAATCATGTGTGGGGCTATAATTAATGAAAAATGTAAAGTTTGACAAAATTACGATATTGATTAATAATAATGAATTCTATCAAAATCAGTTTCTTTTTTCTTTTATTTCTCTTAATCCTTTTTTCTAGATAGTTTATCACTCTCACTTTCTAAGATTTATTGCTTTTACAATTGGTTGGTTGGGGACTTGACTTGTCTAATAGCAATTAACTATTTTTACGTGCCAATAATTTTAAAGTAAACTAAGACCATGTAGATAATGATGAATTATTGGCCAGCACTTTTTACAGCGAAATGGAGTCTACGAAATATTAAATGTAAATTTTAATCCCTTAACTGCCATTTTTATTAAATCAAATTTAAAAATAATAACCTCAAATTTTTTTAAAAAGTTGATAATAAGACAATAAACCACACCCGATAAATAATTTAAATTTTTTTAAAAAATATTACATAGTAAAAAACAAACTTCTGGCAATTACTTATCCATAAACGCCTGAGCCCTTTGAGATTGATGATGGACCATGGCAATTTCTCTACAGCTGTCCTACTTATTAAAAGATGCTTCAGATTATTCACTAGTTACAAGATTTCAGAAAGCGCCTTGAAATGTGAGCATCCAATCAGATTAAATTCTTTGAGAGATTTTAACTCGCTAAAAATGTTAATCGGAAGGCTTTCAAGCTCTCTACAATTTTTTTTTTTTGGTATACAGACGGGATAGCATGAAGGTTATTCGCTAACAAAATTGTGTGCACTATCTCGTAGCAGCAGCTCGCTCAACCCCAGCAGAGGGGTCGTCATCGTGTAAGAACCAAAGGTTAAGCCTTGAGCATATTTTGCAAGAAAATCGGCGGCGAACCCAGTCCAGTCACCGGGTCCCATCCAGGAACACAGTCGAATCCGTAATTGGCTCCCCCGAATGTAAAGATATTATCGCCGACCGTGATGTCGTTGAAGATCTCTGGATGAGCATAAAGCACCGGATTGATGAACCCGACTGTCTTTTTGCCAGCAGCCAAGCGGTACGCGTTGATGCGAGAAACCATGCCGGCAATCAGAGGCGCAGCAGCCGAAGTGCCTCCTCCCAGGTTTGCTTTATTGTTGGTGAAGGTTGTGATGTTGTGGCCGCTGCAGATCGGCATGTAAGTATATGGCTGAGCATGCTTTGCAAGATGTCTTTGTCGAACTCACATTGCAGACACATCGGGAAATCCCCGACCTCCTCGATTGTACTGTCCACCGTTCGCTCCTATAGTATCGTTCGCAGAGAGGTTCTGTGTTGATTCTGTCAATGCGTGGCCATGTCGGCGGACGTTGACGATGAAGAAGCACTTACGTAGAAAGTATAAGGCGGAGGATGATTGGCAAAGTACTCCGTGAATGTGGATTGCTGCCAAGAAGGTGTCTTGAAATCTGAATACCATCGGATCAGTAGTTCCGGCAAGAATGTGTCTGGCTGTCACTTACAGTTTGAGAATCCTCCACCATTCTGAAAGCTGATTCCGCGGCCTGGCGCCCGCTCTGGATCAGGTCCAGACCGGGGTCCTTGTGACAGCACGGTAGCGCCGACCGAAAGCACGGCAGGACAAGTCTCGAGAATGCATTAGAAGTTTTTTCCGTGTAGGTGTACTCGCAGACTTACAGATGTAGCGGTGGGAGCAAAGCCGTTCTGATCAGGGCCAGTAAAGCCAAGGTGACCGACGACTCCATTATCACCGGAGGATACGATGATCGTTGTTCCTTGCAACGCTGAAATGTGTTAGTTGAATCAATCGAGCGCCATGGCTACGTCACAACGTACCCAACTTGGCGAACTCATTGCACTGGCGCCTCAAGTAGCTGGCTGGATAAGCACTTTCGTCGTAGCTGTAAGAGATGCTGATGACGGCAGGAGGCTTGAACACACCGCATTGGTGTGGATGATGCCAGTTGGGATCGGGCTGCCCAGAGTCATTGTGCGGATCCGGGTACATTGGATCAATCGTCGGGTCGTCGCCCTTCACACCAAAAGCCTTATAAGTGCAATAAGATCCATCGAGAGCATCGAGTAAAGTGTTGAAGAGGCCGTACCGGGGGGCTCCAAAATTGTTCTCATAGAATAAGTCATCGGTCTGAAGGAGCTGGACTTCGTTGGGGTAGACAAGTGGATAGACAACTAATCAACGATAAGATGGGAATGCTTCACGTAACGGTTTAGATTCAACTCACTTTCAAAATCAAGTGATGATTCAAGGGCTTTGAAGGGGTCTGTGTTCAATCGCAGGTCCGGCAGATTTGGTGCTCCATCGATCTGCTTGAGAACAGGAAATGTCCCGTTCGGAGCTTTTGGGAGGTAAGTGGTGAAGAAGTCGTTTAGGTCGTCCTGGCGAAGGTAATCGCCAAACTCATATACCCCAATTGTGTTGTTTGGATGAACCAGGACCTCATCGCTGATGTTGTAAAGCTCTGTAAGGTCCGGGTCAAATGGTAAAGTTCGTACGGAGCTGGATTCCTACTCACTGCGAATACACCTGGGCGTCATGGCCTCAAAGCATGGAATGCGAGGGCTGTCGCCAGTAGTCAGGTCGACTGGGAAGGGCAGTGGTGTGACTTGCGGCTTGGGTG
>JAOQMM010161187.1:0-11028 GCA_027563515.1 Erythroxylum platyclados | reverse complement strand
CTCCAATTGTCACCTGACTATGATGACGTCACTTGTACATTGCATGACATGGTGAGTGATTTAGCCCAGGAGTTTACCAAACACTACAGCACAAAGTGCTTTAAGCAATAGACCAAACTGTAGCTATAAGTATAATTATCGTTGCCTTTTTATTAAAGCAACAAAATTCGTATCGTTACAAGAAGTGGCGCTGCAATAAGTATAACGCAACATAATTTGTTAATTAGGCAACAAAATAAAAAATGTTGCTTTAAGTTTTAACTAAGGCAACACTTTAGTTCCAAATTATAGCAACAATGTTAAATAGATTTTGCAACACTTTAAGTCTTTTTAGGCAACACTTTTAAATAGATAAGGCAACAAAGTGAATTTTTTTAAGCAACAATTTGTAATAATAAAAACAACAATTTATTATTTTGTTACCAATAATATTTAATGTAAAAACAAACTCTTGTCATTACTTAAGTGACATCCATATATACATTAAAAGCAATATTTAGATATTAAAGTACGTCTTAATTGCATACGTAATATCAAATGTAAACGATCAAAAAATTGCATATAGATATAATATATAGTCCATAGGACTTGTAAAATTCAACATTTAATATATTAAAAATCCAAAAACAAATTACATTTGCTTTTATTGTTACGAAATATAAAAAGAAAATTCTACAACCCTCAATAATTACAAGGAAAATTACATGTGCTTCAACAACTCTTCATCATTTGTAAAATTTGAAGTCGGTGTCAGGCTTCTTCAAGTCCTTTGGAAGTATATCGGTATACGGAAAAAAGAAGCTGAAAAATGATCTTAAATTATCCTAACAATTGGAGGTATCTAAAATACTAAGAAATAAAAACCTTGGAGAATTACTTTCTCAAGATTATGAGAACTCAATAACAAAGCAATGACTCCAGTTATCTTCTCAATCCAGTCCATTAGGTCCACTGCATTCTCTGCCTGTGTTTCAAACAAATACAGTTAAGAACTGTTGAAACGCCATTCCACCTAGACCAAATTCTAGTTCTAAACTATATCAGAAATCAACATTACTGTCATAAAAGCACCTATAAAGTTTAGACTTTCACTAGTGAAATTATTTTGAAGCAAAACCTTATATTTGTCTGATTTACATCAACCTTAATTGTAGATGTTAATAGGTTTACAGTATGACGTGCAACATATTTTTCATCATGCACACCACCATGGTAATGAGAAGATAAACCATTTTCAGTGCAAACTGTCCTTCGTAGCAAAAATTGATTACCACAAACCTGAAACTAGGTTGTCAAAGTTAAGCGATCTGTAGAAAAAAAACAACTTATACAACTTAGAGTCATAATCTATCTCCAAGCTGGTGGCTTACACATGTCCATTGACTGGTTTCGATAGTAGTACAACATCCCTCGACTATCAACTATAAAGAACCTTCTTTTCCAATCAGCTATCAGATTTGATGAACGTTTGGAGAGATATCCTTGTCTGATGGCTTGAACCCGCATAATTGTGTTCAAGCTAGTTTGCATAAGATGATTGCTATACACAGAAACAAACACATCAAAGATTTTGGCACATAGATCTATACCTTCCTGGTTGTAGCAAATTGCATAACTTCTTATATCACTTTTATGCGAGCTCCTAGGGAAAGGACGGGTACTATCAGCTCGAGGAGTGAATGTAATACCCACCCGATCATGTGCCAAGGAACCTTTATCAAAATGCTTTCTTGCTTCCTACAATAATATGAGATCACTCATAGCTAAGAGTCAGGACTTTTTACAAACACAAGGTGCACAAGAGCAGAGCAAATGATTGAGACAAAAAGTACCTAGAAAACAAGCCACCATTGAAAGAATCAAACATGAAAAAGTAAAATCAAGACTTTGAGAAAGGTAATAACAAAACATACAAGGCATGTCTAGACCCAATCGAGCTTGATCATGATGAACGTTTACTCCATTTTATCGAAGAATAGAGGGTTTCTCAACGTCTCATGTAGCTACACGAACGCTACAGGAAAGAGGCAGGTCAAAAAATAAAATAGGAAAATAACCCATCATCGAACGTCTTCATCTAAAAAACAGGGGGAAAGTTAGAAGTGTTAACGCGGAACAATCGATTAACGGAAGCTTGAGCAAGGTGAGATGCATCCACATAAAATTTTCTCACCTCCGACTAGACGATAGTGACGCCAATCGATTTTGAATCTCCCAACCCTAATTGGGAAAACTTTGAGCATGGATACGCAGAAGAGGGGCGCTACGTTGCTGTTTCACGCTTCTATCTGGTCGTTGAATTTTCTGTTTGGTTCATTGAGTCTTCAAGTGTATTTGCTTCATTTTCCCATTGCGTTGTCGTTTTGTCACATTTTTTATATAAGAGTAAGCTTATTCTCTAAACAAACTTACTGTATACAATTAATTTTTATTTTTTCAAAAAAACTGACCTATTATTCAATATTATACTTAACTATTATTCTATCCAATATCTAATTTTTCAAAAACACAGTATCCACTCATGTGTTTTAATTTTACTAAATAAAAATTGGTGGATAATTTAATTTTGCTAGACATATTATAAATACTTATTAGTAAATAAAAAATTTTATATTTTAAATATACGTTAATAAATTTCTATATAAATAAATATGTAACATTAGTAAATACCTTTTAATAAATAGGTAACTGGAACTATAGCAACAATTCTAGATGTTGCATATATAAGATCTTATTGTAACCTTTTTTAATTTTGTTGCCTTTTCTTATATGTAGCAACAAATTATTATTATCGTTGCCTTTTCATATTAGTAAAAGCAACACTTTAAAAACTGTTATGTTATATTAATTATTAAAAACACATTTTTAAACTGTTGTAAATATTTCGTTGCCTAATGCCATTTTTGCCGTAGTGTGTATAGTATAATACTTTTTTTTAAAGTGCTTACTAAGTTTGTTAATGTTGAAGTTTGTAAAATGAGAACGCGGCTGATCGAAGGAGGAGGTGATAAAAGGGTTGAGACTTGATTTAGTTGCAGTGGGATGTTTTTACTGTGAATGGGAATCGTAAACTTTGTGTTTTTGGGCTGATTAATTGAATTTTGGGTTGCATTTTGTTTCTAGGTTTTGAAGTTTAGATTGTAAACTAATTAGAGGAATGGTGAAAAGTACTTCAAAACTTAGTAGTTTCTGGTTTGGTTAGTGCGACGATCTGGAATTGTATGGTATTTACATGTTTAAGTTAAATTGGAACAGTGTTGAAAAAAATGAAAAAAAAAGGAATACTTTATAAGGAATGAAAAAAAAAGCTTGAAAATATGTTATAATTGGATGAACAAAATCTTTATATCCTCTTTTGATAATACTTTATACCCCAAATATAGCGAAGAATGGAAGCTATATCAATTTCTATTCCTCACTATATTCATTATAATTGTTATTACCTTTATCCTAAGTGAACTAAGCACACCTTTAGTATTTTTCTATTTTTTGAGTTAGTAAGATTGGTTTTGATTTTGATCTTATTAATTGATAATAAACTCTAATAAAAGATGTATATTGGCATAAGATTCATAAATGAGCTTCTAAATAATTTCAATTACCCAATCTGAGTACTAGAGTCTGATTTTCATTGAAGTTGTTTTTGAACTTCTGTTATAGAGCTGTAGTTGAAGGAACTATCGTTTGACTACTATGGGTTCTTTTGATTGCTTTCACTGCCATTGCAGGAGACATTGAAGTTTGGAATTCTGGTAATATAGTACCACTTATACCAATCAGTTCGTTTCTCATTATTCACAGGCAATATAGTATTCAAATATAAGTAAGGATGATAATGGACTAGGCCGAGACCGGACATGTCTAGGCCTGAGCTTGACCTGATCCCCTACAACTGGGGCTCAAATTTGAGCCCGACCGAGCCTAAGGTAGCCCAGCTCAAGTCAGAGTAAGACTTGGCCCAAGCTAAGCCTGCTCGAAATATTTTTTAACAAAATATTTTTGTTGACATTGTTTTCAACAAAATCCTTAGGCCTAGCAAAATGGCGCCATTTTGTTGAAAACAATGTCTTTTTGATAGGCCAAGTCAACCTAGCCATTTTGTTGAAAACAATGTCTTTTTGATAGGCCAAGTCAACCCAGGTCTGACCTTTTGATTTCGAGTCCAACTGTCATCCTTAAAATTACGAATGACAATGTTTGGCCCATGAGTCTACATTTAGTTTTTTTAATAAGCCGCCCATGGGCTAGACCCAGGCCCGGAGTGTCTTAAGACTTAACTATTTTAAATAAAATAATATCATTTTGTTTAGAAAAATTAGGTCTCGGGTAGGCTTGAACCTGGTCAAACTAGACCTGGACTCAATTACAAAAATTATTTTGTTTTATATTTTTAATTTTAAAAAATTGGTAGAGCTGGCTAATTGCAATCCCTACCTAAAATATAGGGTTTGATGAGCATTCTACTTATTTCGATTTATTTAAAATAATATTATTTTAATAAAATTATTTAAATTAAACTTTAAATTACCTTCTTGATATAATTCTAATTTAAAATTTGATTTATTAATTTTAGATTAGATCGAATTAAGTTTATTTAAACTCATAACTTATGGTAATCTACCAAGTGTAATTCCTTTTTTTTCTATGTAACCTCACAAATTGTATAGTATAATTCTTTTTTTTTTGTGCTTAAAAGTTTGTTAATGTTGAAGTTTGTGAACATCTATGGTAGAAGATTAATTGAATATATATTAGATTAATTTTTAAAAAATAATATTAGATTAATTGAACAATATTTGATTTAATTTAATTTATATAAATTTTAAATCTAAAATTTAAATTAACAACAATATTTAATTTAATTTAATTCATATAAAGCTTAAGTTTAAAAATTAAAAATTGAATTTTAACTAAAAACACTTTAAGTCCAGTTAACCCAATTTATTACTACTCCCATTTATAACTATAGAAATTGTAATGTATGGTACTTCTATTTTTTGTCTTTCATACTTCCTACGCCTTTTGACGTTAAAATTAGAGTGCTCATATGATAGAAAATCGATTAATTTATCTGAAAATTAATGAAGAAAATTTGATTTTACGGGTTAAACTAATTTTAGACCTAAAATTAAAAAAATCGAAATTTGTTTCGATTTAAATCTAATCTAAACCCGTCATTATGACTAAAATTTTTAAATCTTGGTGGTTCATTACCACATTCTTTGTAACTCGAGAAACTGTATAATATATATATATTAAAATTTTACTAAAGAAACATATAAAAATTATATTAAATAAGAGTGATTATGAAGATACTAAAAGTTTATATACTAAAACTATAAATAATATATATTAAATGTTTCTTGTACTATGTATTGTTAGATATTTTCCCTATATAGTGGACAACAATTAATTGTAATTTTTGATTTTTCAATAACTTATCTGTTAAGTTACGTAATTTGATCTAGATAAAGATAATAAAGTAACCCAATAAATAATCTAGATTAATGGGCCGAAATTCAGGAGAAAAATAGACCCTTATTAGTGTAGATCGGACCCATATTGACCCCGTGATGAGAAGGCCTGATATGGTTATTATATATATAAGATTAAGGTCTCTTATAGCTGTTGTAACAAATCGTGAACGTAAGAATACTTTGGCCCTATTTGGCAATCAACTGATTCTATCAACAGTTAACTGATAGCAGATTATATCAGTTGCTTTGACCAACGGATAATATCAGCTATTTATTAAAATTGTTTGGTAAAATTAGCTGTTTATGTATAAAATGACTTATAAGAGCAAGACTTTAAAAAAAATTATAAGTACATTAGTATTATATCTTAGTATTTCTTTGAATATTTTCATAAGAATTTAGATTTTAGACATTTAATTTTATAAAAATAAGTTTATAATTCTAATTAAAAACATAGAACATATAATAATAATAAAAATAAAATTGGTTAATTATTTAATTTAATTTAATATTTTTCTATAATTTATAAATTAATTAAACAAATTTTGAACTTTAATTAACAATTTGTAAGTTTTTTAAAAATTTAAAATTGAAATAAAAAAAGAGTCATAAACATAATAAAAAGAGTCACAGGCGTGAAGTGAAGTGTCACGCCTGTGACACTTGATGTCACGCGCGTGACAATTATATTTTTAGAGGAAAATAAATTAGATGGTAAATGATGTTTGACAATTACGGACACTCTCTTAAGGTCTGTGGGTATTCTTTTTTGAGTGTTATCATTAATGCCCAATTGTTACTAGTTGAACACCAAAACGCTCCTATATAGGGACTTTTTAATTTTCAGCTTATTGGATTGAGTCAACCAACTCAATCAACTGATAACCAAACAAATTTATTATTTGTTTGACATAGGCCCTGTTTAACAAACAACAGATCGTACTAGTTGTTAGTTGATTATATCAACGGTTAGCTAACAATGGATTAATATAGTTGATTTAATCAACGGATAACATCAACAATTTATTTAAAAATGTTTGATAAAATTTGTTGTTTAGTATTAGTTCTTTATGTATAAAATAACTTATGAGGGTATGACTTAAAAAATGTTTGATAAGGACATGAGTATTACCTATTTATATTTTATTATTTCTTTGAATATTCTCATAATAAATTTAAAAAAAGCCAAAAGAAGTCAACACCATAATTTTCACCAATATCTTCCATTGACCCTTAAGAGCATCGAAAGCTCTCTCAATACAACTTCTCAATGATGAATGAGTTCGATTAAAAACTTCTCGAGATCCTCTTGGATTAGCAAGGGTCAACTGAAGAATTTGAGAGATCACTAAAATATCACTAAAGATAAGCTTGAGAATAGGTTCGGTAGGATCACATTAGGATTTTTTCTTCAAATGCAGCACCAACGAGCTTAATATGAAATTGGGTCTGTAACAATGATATCTATTTAATTTCTAATTTAAGGAAATATAAATTTTTTATTTTAATTTTAATTTTTTAAATTTAAAAATTGAAACTATATTTTAATATATTAAATTAAAATAAAATTATTTTGAAAAAAATGTTTATATTAATCTCTTAAAATTTAAACTTAAATAAAAATAATTAATTTAAATTTGACTTATTAATTTTAGAATAAATTGAATTGAATTAAACATAATATCATAATAGGATAAACTTATCTCTATTTTTATCTCTATCTCTATCTCTATTTATCTCTATTTCTATCTCTTTAGTAATTTATAATAACTTTTCGACATAATCATCTTTTCGTCTTTTAAATTTTTAGCTGCTATTTGAAAACGCTCTTCATAGTAGCATTTTCAAACACAGCGGATTGAGTTCAATTCGCCAACCCAATCCGCTAATTACCAAACATGATTATTGGTTATTTGATATGGTCAAACAGCCAAATACATTTTAATCCGTCAAAAAATAGATTATCAGCTATTTGCCAAACAAGGTCATAGTCAAACAGCTATCACCCTCCAATCCGCTAAAATATGGCTAAATAGCCATCTACCAAACGGGATCTTTAGCTCATTCAAAGGTTCACGTATACAAAAAGCTACAGAAAGGCTTTAACGCATCTCAGTGAGTAGATCTTGTGAAGGTGTTAGTGGATTCGCGCTCGTTTTGGTTTCAGAAAGCTTTTTTCAAGTTATGGAACCTAAACAAGGTATTTTCCTCATTTTTCGTTTATTTTCCTTTCATATTTGATCTGGAACATGTAATAAGGTTCATGTTACGTGTTCCTTGTATAAATTGACATTTCTGACAGTAACAACACAATGAAAGTGAAGAATTAAGACTCAACTAATCAGAGCACTGAAATTAAAGCAATGGCCTTTTAGTTTGAGTCAGCTTCTTCTATATTCACCGTGGACACTGGAGTAAGAAACTCGAATGTTTGACAAGAGTTCATCTTTATCTTGGGAATAAACCGGAGTGACCCCGCCCTAAGGAAAGGGGACTTCCATTGAATCACCCATACTTTGATACTCGACCCACTTTGGTATTCTACTTTTTGGATAATTCACATGAAAGCAAGCCTACACCATAAGAACACAAATTTCTAATTCAAATTAGTGATTAAACTAACAAAATAAAGAAGAGAAAGAAAGATAGTTACACTCCCCTTATTTGTGAATTTCATACCTTCTAAAAGTAGTTAGATGATTTCGTAACAGTCGATCTGCAACTATATGGCATTCATCTTCGTCCAACTTTAAGCAGTTCCATAAAATAAATTCCTTGTCAATGTCTTCTGACATAAAGCCTAGTTGTTTAAGGGCTCTTTTTTTTTTTGGTTGACCCACGAGGTGTCCTGGGTGGGTCTGAACTATCAGTGACACCTTTAAGTCAGTACCATGCTCAGACTACTCCCCGCTCGTGCCTATGTGGGATCCCGAGCGGCGGCTCAGCATTACCATCAAGTATTTAACACTGTTGCATACACAAGTGGGGTTTGAACCCCTGACCTTGGTTAAGTGAAGATCAGCTCCTTACCGATGAACTCCAGTGCTCGGTGGTGACCCATATTTGTTTTAGTGATGTGCAATTATTAGCTTGTAACCGAATGATTCTTGATGGAAGCTTTGGCAAAGATATAAGTCTTTGGAAAATGACTTATATCAATTACTCTTGATTTTGAAAGTTGTTGATTCTCTCAAAATTATTTGCCTTTAAATATAAAGTCTTCATTTGTTGTGTTAATTTTAGCTGAAGTGTATTCATAGTTAGAGTTTATTAACACTTGGCAAGCCACGTCAGCAAACTTACCGGAGAGATTAATGTCTGGCTATAATTGAAAAAATTGAAAGTTTGAATATTTTATTGTCATTTTTTAAAATTCGAGCTATAATTGCAAAATTAAACAAAAATTGATATTATTTTTTGGCAATTAGCCATATATTTATTATTGATAAATGCTACAGATATTTTATATGATTTTTTAAAAAATTTTAGAATTATTTTTTTTTAATTTCTATATTTTGGTTGAAAAATAACGACGAAACTCACTCGATAAGTTTATCATATATAAACTAATTAAATATCGTTGATATGAGAATTCAACTTATTCTTATACTCGATTCGATCCTATTCAATTTGATATAAATTAATAATTTAAGATAATTCTAATAAATTATTAATTTAAGTCATATTTAATTTATTCAATTTATGTTTAAGAATTGAATTAGATTGTTATATAAGCATTATGTAATTAGTTTATATGTAATATTCATGTCACGTGTATTTTCTATTATTTTAAATTAAATTTTAAGAAAAATTTTTTAAAAGATAAAAAATTATAAGAAATTTGTTTCAAAAACTCTAAAGATTAAAGAGTTTTTTTAACTTAAATTTTTTTTCTATACCTTTTACCATTTATGACATTTAGATTATTCTCTTAAATTTGTATAGATGTGAAACTTTATATATATATATACATATAATATGATATTTTTTAAATTTAAAAACATTATTTTTCAATTAGAATTAAATTAATAGTTTCAAACGTAGGTTTATGTCTTAATTTTCACTACAATTTTAGGAATATTATGTGCATATATGCTAAATCCAACAACATTTACTTTCCCACTCTGACATGGTATGCTGTGAGAACAGTAATCAAAGGGCAATATTGGTATTTTAGAAAACCAAAAAAATATATTTCAGACCAATTTCCTTAAATCTCAGTCAAAAACGATGTCGTAGTGACACCAAAATGTTCCTGACCTGCACGTGTCGGTTTGGGGCTTGATCTAAATTTGGGATATGGTTAGTAAAAATAAGGCATATATTTAAAATATTAATTCTTTTATTTTTACCAATAAAAAAAGAAACAATTATAAGTGATGCTTAGGAATGATAAAAATTTTTCTACTTTGAACGAGTTTAGGAATAGATTTAAACTTTTCTTTAAACAATTTCAATTTTAGACGACAAAGTTTATCCACTTAGTTTAAGTCAATTCGAAGTTTAAATTTTTTAAATAAAATAATATCGTTTTTATTTTTTAAAGTATCATCATTATCATCAACACCTAATTGAATCCTGCATCAACGCGGAATCTAAAGAGGTCTAATAGCACACAACCTTAACCTTATCTAAGTAAAGAGGTTGTTTCTGATAGTTTAATTAATATTTTTAAAGTATAATTAATCAAATTTAATACAAGTTTAATTGAAATAAATTGAGTTCTGGTATTTTAAGTTTAATCGGGCTCAAATTTAAGTCAAAAACTCCAAACAAACTCACGTTCAAACGTAGAGTTTTGAATCAAAAATTGGGTTCGAGTGGGCTCGAGCCCGATCAAAAGCATTATCAAGCCTATTGCTTCTCAAATTTGAACTTTGATTTGCAATTGGCTTACCAATATATCAATAGAGCATTTTCCAATCCTTTAGGTAAGTTATTCAATGAGCTCATGCATTTAAATTAACCGAGGGATCCAAATAATTGACAGTCAATCTTAACACAGAGCAAACCCTAATTTGATTTTGGATTGGGTTTAATAAGATCAGGAAAGTTATAACACGTGTCATCAGACTCATCACAAACTTGACACCTCATTGCCATATCACCATTGTTTGACCCATCTTGACTAAATCCATTTTCCTAATCTACCCTCCATCACCACCTTAAATTTCATCCTCCAATGCATAATATTCACGTAAATTCAATCAAATTCATCCCTAAATTGGTCCAACGATTTCATCCCCGCTTGCAGAGACCAAAGCTGAGCTGCGTAGTACACATATAAAACAAGAGCTTTGGTGTTCTTGATTCCTCCCACGTTTTTCTGGCTCGTTCACCATAAAAGATTCATTTTTGACGACAACCCTTTTCGTTTTCTGGCATTAGTTCTTCGTCTAAACCTCCAAGTTCTCTTTTTTTTTTTAGTTTTTAGCTCAAGTCTGAAGGTTCACATGGCGACGAGTTCTGATAGGGCCATAGGTATTGACTTAGGCACTACCTATAGCTGTGTAGGTGCGTGGATTAACGACCGGGTCGAGATCATCCCCAA
>JAOQMM010161064.1:0-11034 GCA_027563515.1 Erythroxylum platyclados | reverse complement strand
TTTTTCATTCCGATGATTACTTTGCTGCGAAATGCAGCAATGAATTCATTGCAATACAAAAATGAATTAGCCGTTGTTCGATCGCAAAATATTGACATAACGACATTTGAAACAGATTTGCAAACATTTCAAGACGGCTTTATGAAAAATGTGAAAGACTCGAGTAGTAAGTTTATTGAAGCTATGGATGGTATCGATGCGACAATTAAAAAACTTGAAAATGTAAAAGAGGCGTTAAGACTGTCTAACAAGCATCTCTTGACTGCTGGCGGTAAAGTAGAAGGTATTTCAATAAAACGTCTAACTAAAGAAAATCCAACTATGCATGCGAAATTTAATGAATTAAAAGGTGAATAATATGGAACGAAAACTTATTCTTAACGCATATTCTCGAATTGAAAGCGAAGTTCACGGCGTGCTGAGCGACGTCATCGAAACCAAACTCGAATTTCGCGCAGGTGAAGACGCTAATACGATTGCCTGGTTGATCTGGCATTTATCGCGGGTGCTGGATGATCATATTTCGGATTTGGCCGGAATCGAACAGATTTGGACGAAAAGCGGTTGGGTGGAGAAATTCGATTTACCGTTTGAAAACGAGGCAATTGGCTACGGGCAAACGAGCGACGAAGTCGTGCAGGTAAAGGCCAGCGTCGAAAATTTACGTAGGTATTTCGATGATGTTTACAAAATGGCAACGGATTATCTCAAAACGCTAAAACCCGAAGAGTACGATGAAGTCGTCGACGAAAACTGGAACCCGCCGGTCACGCGCAGTGTGCGAATCGTCAGTGTTTTATCTGATTGTTTGCAGCACGTCGGCCAAGCGGCGTTTATCAAAGGATTATAAACATGAAAAACGGCCGAGAAATTCGACCGTTTTCAAATGTAGCGAATAGTTACTTCTGATTTTTGAGCGCCGTTTTGGCGTTTTCGCCGAGCCATTCTTTCATCGCGAGCCATGGGCCAGGGCCGTAACTAATGCGAGCGGCACCGATTTCGGCAATCTCACTCGGGTCTGGCATGCCCATGTCGGGGAGCCAGATAATGTTAACGGGTAGCGGTGATTCGTCGATGAGCGTTTTCATGTGCTCTTTTTTGATCACGAGCGGTGCGAAAAAGCTGTTAGCGCCAGCATCTTTGAACGCGGCCGCTCGTTCGAGTGTTTTCTCAAGTAACGCATCATCGTGATTTTCCGGATCAGTATTTTTGAACAAATCGGTGCGTGCGTTGATGTGTGCTGGAACGCCGAATTCGTCGATGGCTTCTTTGACGGCTTTAATGCGAGCAGCGGCTTCGTCGAGTTCGTAGATTTCACCGGTTTCGTGGTTAACGTCCTCGATATTAAAGCCAATGACTCCAGTTTCAAGCGCTTGTTTGATTGATGATTTCACGTCTTCCGATGTCTGACCATACCCTGATTCAAAATCGAGCGTAACCGGTAGATCAGTCGAATCAACGACGCGTTTGGCGTTTTCAAGTACTAACTCAAGCGGGATATTTTGTCCGTCTTCGTACCCGAACGCTTCAGCCACGCCGTGGCTTCCGAGCGCCAAGGCTTTTGCGCCTTGCTCGGCTATGACTTTTGTTGAGCCCGGATCCCAGCTGTTAAATAAAATTACCGGCGAACCTTTTTGGTGGAGTGCGGTAAATGCAGTTGCTTTGCTTACTTGATCGGCCATAAAAACCTCCTTTAGTTATGTGCTTCTATCATAGCGAAAACCGACACGGGATTCTGTGAGTTAATTCACAGGAAAGTGGTAAATGGTACGATAAGGAAATGGACGATTTCGCATTTTTATCTGGACGTGCCGCTGATGTTGCGCCGAAATTGCTCGGCTGCGAACTCGAACGTGAGATCGATGGACAAATGCTACGCGCGAAAATCACCGAAGTCGAAGCCTACGACGAAACCGACGAAGCCAGCCATAGTTTTCGCGGCAAAACCGAGCGAACCGCCGTCATGTTCGGCCTAGCCGGCCATATGTACGTGTACTTTACTTACGGCATGCACTTTTGCGCCAATATCGTGGTCGGCGAAACGGGAAGCGGGGAAGCGGTGTTGATTCGGGCGGTTGAACCAATTTCGGGCGAAGAAATCATGAGTAAAAATCGCGGTGGCAAAGCCGGAAAAGAACTCGCGAACGGTCCGGCGAAATTGTGCCAGGCGCTTGGAATCGACAAATCACTGAACGGACATGATTTGCGGGAATCGCCGTTGAAACTACGTGTTCGTTCGCCGATTTCGTCTGAAAATATCGAAATAACCGAGCGAATCGGGATTTCCAAAGCGCGCGATACGCCGTGGCGGTTTATACTGAAGACGTCATGACGATTGAAACCTTGATCGAAAAATACGGTATTATCTCCGACCAAATCGAACCAGGCGAGTTGCGCGTCGTGCTCGAAAACTGCGAAATAGCGCTTAGGAATTCCGGCGCGCTCGTCGAATTCGGCTGCTACGCTGGCACAACGAGTTTGTTTATTCAGCGATTAATTGAACAAAGTGGATCCGAGCGCGAATTCCACGTCTACGATTCGTTCGTTGGTTTGCCGGAAAAATCTGTGCAGGATTCGTCGCCGCTCGGCACGCAGTTTACGGCCGGCGAACTTTCGGCGTCGAAAAAGACGTTTATCCAAAATTTCAATAAAGCCGGCTTGGAACTACCGAAAATTCACAAAGCGTGGTTTTCCGAGCTCAAAAATAGCGATGTGCCAGGCGACATTTGCTTCGCGTTTCTCGACGGTGATTATTATGATTCGATTAAAATTTCACTCGAACTCATCACGCCGAAACTAACCAAAAATGCCGTGATTATCGTCGATGATTACCGTAACGCTGCGCTGCCTGGTGCCAAAGCAGCCGCTGACGAATGGGCGCGCAAACACGGAAAAACGATTATCGAAACGAAATCGCTCGGAATCATTCACTGCTGATTTACTGCGGTGGGTCGATGCGCACAAAACCTTCAGCGTAGGTGGCGCCGGCTTTTAGTCCGGTTGCTGCAGCTCGCTGGGTAATCATTTCACGCGCCGATTCGTGATCGCCGACTTGCGACACATGTTCAAATAATCCAGCAAATTTGGTTTCGAGATGTTCGGAAATATCGATGAAGTAATTGGCGGTTTCGAGATTGACGAGCAGCGCATGGGCGACTTTGTGCGGCGCGAGATTTTCGTCAGTATAGAGTTCTGGAAAACTCAAATGGTCGCGCGCTAACGGAAAAACTGCGTCGAGCGTCGCTTGGCCAGCAGCGCGGTGATCGGGGTGATTGATAAAGCCGAGTTCGCTCGAATAAATGAACGTCGGGTCGAACACGATGACCGTGTCAGGTTTTACTTGGCGGATGACGCGCACGATGTCTTTTTTAAGTTCCATTGAATTCTCGAGTTGTCCATCGCGGTAATGTAAAAAGTGGACGTCTTTGGCGCCGAGGACTTTTGCGGCGCTTCGCTGTTCGTCTTCGCGTAGTGCGATCAGCTTTTCCGTTGATATTTCGGTATCGGCTGATCCGCTCGACCCATCCGTGATTACCAAATACTCGACGTGTGCGCCATCGGCAGTCCATTTGGCGACGCTACCTGAAGCACTGTAATCGATATCGTCGGCGTGCGCGCCAACGGCAAGAACGCGCTTGGGGGTATATTCTTCAAACTTCATATTTGTAGTATAACAAATATGCTATACTAAATATAGTGATACAATTCTACGACAGTAAAGCCCGTTCTTTCGTGCGGCCGAAATTTGATGACCAAGTTCGCCTGTATATCTGCGGCATAACGCCGTATGATTCTGCGCATCTCGGCCATGCGTTTACGTTTTTGGCCTACGACATTTTGCAACGGTATCTTGAAAAAACTGGTCATAACGTAAAAATCGTCCGCAACATCACCGATGTCGACGAGCCGATTTATAAAAAAGCGGGCGAACTTGGTATTGATTATCGCGAACTCGCGAAATCTGAAACTGAAAAATTTCAAGAAACGATGATCGAACTTGGCATCAAAACGCCATTCGCCGAACCGCGCGCCAGTGAATACGTCGAGAAAATCGCGGTCGCCGTGCAAGAAATGCTAGAAAATGGATTCGCTTACAAACTCGAAAATGGCGATGTATATTTCGATACAACAGAGGACCCGGATTTCGGGAAAAATTCGAATTTCTCTCGCGAACTGCAGCGAGCATTTTCAGCTGATCGCGGCGGTGATCCGGAACGAAGTGACAAACGGCATCCACTTGACTTTTTACTGTGGAAAGCCCGAAGCGTGAACGAAAAAAACGATCCAGCGTGGAAAACAAATGTCGGTTTGGGTCGGCCGGGTTGGCATATCGAATGTAGCGTGATGAGCGCCGACTTACTCGGTATACCGTTCGATATTCACGGCGGCGGTATGGATTTGATTTACCCGCACCACGAAGCCGAAGCCGCGCAAACCAGAGCGCTAGGTGAATCCGAGCTGGTGCGAAATTGGCTGCACGTCGCGCCGCTTTTGTACCACGGTGAAAAAATGAGTAAATCGCTCGGAAATTTGGTGTTTGCCGCCGATTTGTTGAAAAACCATGACGCAAACGTGATTCGCTTGGCGCTGCTTTCCTATCACTACCGCGTTGGTGGCGAATGGGTTGACGCGAAATTGCTAAACGCAAAAACGCAAATTCATGAAATAAAAAACGCTTTCAAAACCGGTTACGGTCCAGATCCAAAACCGTTTTTGCGAGAATTTTACGCGGCGCTTGAAAACGATCTCGATACGCCGGAAGCGGTGCGGACTTTGATGAAATTCGCGACACTCAGCGTGAAAAACGGCGGTGAATTCGATATACGGGCGAGTTTACATGAAATGGCTGACATTCTTGGTCTCGAAATTGACGATTTGCATTCGCCGCGCGCATACTAGAACAAGTAGGAGGAATTATGAAATCATACGATCTAATTGTGCTCGGTAGCGGCGGCGCGGGCTACCAAGTTGCGGAAAAAGCCAAAAACGCCGGCTGGAGCGTGGCCGTGATAATGACGGTCCGGCCGGTGGTACCTGTCCGGTGCGCGGCTGTATTCCAAAAAAAGTTTTGTCCGGAACGGCCGAAATCGTCGATACGGTTCGGCGTTTACACGCGCTCGATATTTTGGAAAACGAGGCAAATGTTAATTGGCAAAAGCTGATTGAATTTAAGAAAACATTTACCGATCCGGTACCAAAAAGTACGATTGAAGGTTTGAAAGAGCTCGAAATTGACGTATACGAAGGCCAAGCTAAATTCACTGATAACTTGACACTGGAAATCGGCGATGAGACATTGCAGGCCAAAAAAGTGCATGTCGCCGTCGGAATGGTACCGGCGAAATTACCGTTTCCTGGCGCCGAGCATTTGGCGATTAGTGATGATTTTTTAGAGTTGGAAAATTTGCCCGAATCAATTGTTTTTGTCGGTGGTGGGTACATTTCATTCGAGCTCGCACATATCGCCGCCCGCTGCGGCGCTAAAAACGTGACGATTTTGCACGGTGATGAGCAGCCGTTGCGAGCGTTCGATCCTGACGTGATTAAAAAACTTATTGCTGCGTCAGAAGATGCTGGAATCGATGTCGTCCTCGGTGCGAAAGTGAAAGCAATCGAAAAAGACGGCGAAAAGTATCAAGTATCGGTCGAAAACGGCAAAACCTACGAGGCAAAACTTGCGGTGCACGGCGCCGGTCGTGTGCCGAATATTGCGGCGCTAAACTTGGACGCGAGCAATATCGATTTCGACGAAAAACGCGGCATTTCGGTCGATCAACATTTACGTTCATCGTCAAATCCTGACGTGTTTGCAGCTGGTGATTGTGCCGATGCTGGTCCAGCATTATCGCCAGTTGCCGGCGTGCAGGGCGGTATTGTTGCCGAAAATATACTCAGTGGTGCGAAAACCCAGCCGAGTTATGATTCGACGCCGAGTGTGATTTTCGCGACGCCGCCAGCCTGCAAAGTCGGCTTGCTCGAAACCGAAGCGCGTTCACAAAATCTGAAATTTGACGTTATCGAAAATGACACGAGCGAATGGTTTGATGCGGCACGGCTGAATCAAAAATTCTCCTATTCAAAAATCCTGATCGAAAAAGATTCGGAAAAGATTCTCGGCGCGCATATCATCGGTAATCACGCGGAAGATCTCATCAATATTTTCAGTCTGGCGATCGACGCTAGACTCACAAAATCGCAGCTGACGTCGCCGATTTTTGCGTTTCCATCGTCGAGTGACGATCTCCGTTCAATGCTTTAAATTCAACGAGCGTATAATATAAAGAGATGAAATTTCTCACGCGTAAAAAAGTCGGCAAAATCTATCACTATTTTGACGGTGAAAATAGAATTACCGAGACTGAAAATATCGAGCGAATCAACAAACTGGCGATTCCGCCAGCCTGGCAAAACGTCGAAATCGCTAAAGGCAAAACTGCTAAGATTCAGGCTCGTGGCTATGACAAAGCGGGGCGCTTGCAGTCGATTTATCACCCAACGTTCCGCATTAAACAAGACAAATTGAAATTCGACCGAATTTTACGCTTTGCCAACGCCTTGCCGAAACTGCGCCGACAAATTGATAAAGATTTAGCGCGCAAAAAACTCGGCAAAGAAAAAGTGCTGGCAACAATTGTCAAATTGATTGATGAATCGTATTTCCGCGTTGGCAATGAACAATACGCGCGCGATCATCAGACCTATGGCGTGACGACATTGCGCTCGAAACACGCCGAAATCCACACAAATACCGTTACGTTCGATTTTATCGGCAAAAGCGGTAAAGAACACGTGAAAACGATTGATGACCCGAAACTCACGCACGTTATAAAACAACTCGACGAAAAACCGGGCTACGAAATTTTTCGCTATGAAGATAAAAAAGGCAAGATGCACGATTTGCACGCCGGCGACGTTAACGAATACATCAAAACGCATATGGGCGATGAATTCACCGCTAAAGATTTTCGAACCTGGGGCGGTACGTTGCTCGCGACGACCGCAGTCATAAAAGAAGAAATCGAGCCAGATGCATCGAAAACCGCACGGCAAAAAGTCGTCACGAACATCATCAAAGACGTGGCAAAGCGCTTGGGAAATACGCCAGCGATTGCAAAAAGTTCGTACGTCGATCCGCGTGTTATCGTCGCGTTCGAAGACGGCGTGACATTGCCAAAAGTGCGAAACGCGATGGAGCAAATGACGCCGAAAAAATATTTGAGTGTCGATGAGCAATGCGTTTTGCGTTTGCTCGAAAAGGACGCATAGATGAGCGATACGTCGTACGCGGACGGGTATCGAAATACTGATTTTCGCAAGCACCCGGAAAAATATCGAATTGGTCGTGGTGAACAAGGCGTCTTAATGGCCGAGCCATATAAGAGCGAGATTTTGCCGCACTGGAAATTCGCGACGCCGGAAAAAGCGGAAATTTCTGCAAAAAAAATCTACGAAATGTTTGAAGATTATAAACAACATGACGATTTCGTCGGTATGGATATGACGCGGAAATTTTTGCAAATGGGCTTTACGCGTTCGCGCCGCTACGCCAATCATAAAAGCGGCAATAAGTATGATGAACATCGAAATGTCAAAACCCAGGAACGCGATTGGCATTATTCTGACAAAGCAAAATCCGCCGAAATTTTCCGCGGATTTTACGATAAAGCGAGAACCGATGAAACCTACCTCGCGAAAAAACGCGAGCATCAGCAACAATTCGAGAACTAGTAGATATAATGGAAAGTGCTAGCCGAAACGGTGCGCGTGTGCTTTTGGCCGACGCCACCTCCATAGTTCATTTCAGAAATGTTTACGGTGCCGTTTTTGTTGACTGACTCGACGTAAGCCACGTGTCCGGCTTCTTCAGCGACGGCGCCAGCCTTTGGTTTTGAGCCGGTTTTGAATCCTTGTGCGGCAGCGTTTGCGGTCCACGATCCACCGTTTCCGAGATTGTTCGGAATGTCAGAGCGGCGATTTTTGACGTACCAGGTACAATAACCGCTCGCGTACGTGTTTCCGGCGCTCGAACCGCTAAATGAAACGGAGGTTGTCTGTGGTTGCGGCGCGTAAGATTCTTGCGCGTACATGCTGCTTGTTGCAACTGGTTGCGCGGCTGCTGCCTCAGCTTCAGCGCGTACGGAAGCGAATAGTTTTTCCCAGCGGTTTTTCAGTTTGTCATGTTTTGCTGGGATAATAACCTTATCACCGACGTCGATTTGGTTCGGATTTTTAATCGATTTGTTGGCGTTAAACAAACGAATGTAAGTTATGTGGTGTTTTTTCGCGATTGAACTGAGCGAATCACCAGCTTTTACTTTGACGGTTTCTACCTCTGTTTTTTTGTGAGTTTTCCCACTTTTTGCTTCAGCGGTGTTACCGCCGATACACATTAGCGTAGCCACGGCGCTGAGCGCCAAAAGACCAGACTTGATTTGCATTTTTTCTCCTTAAAGTTCCGCACGCTTAGTAAATATTTTTTCGATGTTTAATTGGTGTGCGGGTTTTGTGTCTTTTCGCGTTTTGCTGTTTGTCGCCGTCAAAAAACACAAAGCTCAGCATATGGTGAGGCTTGGCTGTCGTCAACGATATTCCTACGGTTTTGTCAAATAACAGATGAAAAAAAGTGTAGCGTTTTTTATAACAATACTATTTTTTTGATTGTGGTCGTGCTTAAATAAAGGTTTGAGTACGCAACAAAATGCTAATGCTCGCAGTGAAATGTGGGTTTAGGCTATACTAGTCACAAAAGCCAGGAGGAAAATTGATGAAATTGAAACTTGTGCAGAAAGATCAGCTAGCTGACGATGTGTGGGCGTTCCGATTTCGCGCGGAAAATAATGATTTGCCGGAATTTACCGCCGGGCAATACGGCGAAATTGAGCTTTCACACGATCACCCAGATGATGGCGGTACGAAGCGTTACTTCACTAATTCCGCGGCGCCACATGAAAACGTTTTTCAAATCACGACGCGTATTTCGCACTCTAGCTTTAAGCAAGCATTGAAAAATCTGAATGAAGATGATGAGTTGAAATTGACTAGTGGTCCAGACGGCGAATTTATCTGGCGCGAGCACGATGTTCGTCCAAAAGTATTGGTCGCCGGCGGCATTGGCGTCACACCGTTTTACAGCATGCTAAAAGAGCGTGTACAGAAAAAACAATCGATTGGTGCGACGCTACTGTATGCTGGCCGCAGTAAAGATTCTTTGCCATTTACGGCTGAATTTGCCGATTGGCAGGCTGAACATCCGGAATTTGATGTGGTATACGCCACCGACGAAACGCTCTCGGCGTCAGTAATTGGAGAGCGTGTACCGAATGCCAGCGAAAGCGTTATTTATCTTTCCGGTCCCGAAGACATGGTTGAATCAATCGGTGAAGATCTCGAAAAAGATTTGAAGCTTGACGATGAGCAACTCGTGCAAGATTTCTTCCCCGGTTACGACGATACAAATTACTAGAACAGAAGGAACGGCTGATGATTAGCTACCTAAAATCCGATGCTCAGCTGAGCCTCAAAGAAATCGACACGCTCAAAAAACAGAGCTGGTTACGCAGCGAAAAGCCGACCGAAGCAGAAATCGAGCAATTGAAAGATCTCGGTATCGATGACGACGTTCTTAGCGATGCGCTCGACCCGCACGAGGTACCACGCGTTGAGGTCGAGAATGACTGGACCTATTTCATTTCGCGTTTACCTGACACCGATGACGATTTTAATGATTACACAACACCGATACTATTTGCGTTTTCGGGTGACTACACCGTAACGGTAAGTCGCGACAGCTTGGGGAGGTTGTGGCAGCCATTTATCGAGCGAGCGAAAGTGAATTCGTCGGATCAAACCGAACTTTTTATCGCCATGGTCGAACAAATCGCGCTAATTTATCAACGACGCGTCGCCGCGATTAATCGTCAAATGCGCGCCGCAACCAGCGACGTCGTAAATTTGGGTAGCAAAGATATCGCCACATTGACGGACTACGAACGAAAATTGAACGATTATTTGGATGCGTTAATTCCGACCAATACAGCGCTTGAGAAATTACTCGGTGGAAAACTATTGAAACTTGTAGAAGACGACCGTGATTCGGTGGAAGATTTGTCGATCGATTACGAGCAGTTGATCGCACGCTGTAAAAGTTTGCTGCGAACTATCACTAACGTACGCGATAGTTATCGTGCGGTGATGGACACACGCTTAAACGAAACGATTCGGCTCCTCACGGTAATCACGCTGGCGCTAACGATTCCAACTATGCTTGCTGGCTTGTTCGGGATGAACGTGCCGGTGCCATTCGCGCATTCACCGGCGGCGTTTTGGGTGATTGTGATTTTAAGCATCATCTTTGCCGGTATATTCGGTACGTATTTCTTAAAAAAGCGGTAATTTCGCACTTGACACACATTTCATACTTTTGCTACAATACGTAGTATGACGCAGCAGGCTCAGGATAAAAAACTATTTGGAACCGCCACGGTTGGCTCGAAAGGGCAAATCGTGATTCCGTCGAACGCTCGCGAGGAACTTGGTCTAAAAACTGGTGACAAGCTCTACATCGCGGGAAGCGTATCCAAAAGTGTGCTTTTTTGTCTGAAAGAAGAGCAGCTGCAGAACTTGATTGCAAAACTGACTAGCGATGTCGAAGGCGACGAGCGGCACGGCGTAGTCTTCGACGAGCCAGGCCGTGATGCCGCCCGCCGAGCGGACGATCTGCACCGTTTCGGCGCGGGAGCCCGCCCGGGGGGTCGCGAGTGTGATGGTCATGGGTGAAACCTTCTTCGCGCCGCGGTCAGGCCGCGACCTGCGCCTCTCCGGCGTCATGGGTCAGGAAGCCGGTGACGCCGCGGCGACGGGTGAGCCAGCGCCCCGCCGCATCGCGCACGGCTTCCGCCGTGACGGCCTCGATATCCTCCGGCCAACGAGCGATGTCGGCCACGGTCAGGCCGGTGGCGAGCGAGGCGCCGTACCAGCGGGCCAGGGCGGCCTGGGAGTCCTGCGCGTAGACCGCGTCGGCCACCAGGCGCGTCT
>JAOQMM010161054.1:0-11034 GCA_027563515.1 Erythroxylum platyclados | reverse complement strand
CTTTTGTTTTATCTTTGGCTGGCTTTTTCCTATTGGTTGGCTGATTCTCATGATCTCACGCTGTCCTCCTTTGGATGTGTTACATGTGTTCTGCGTGTTTCATTTTATGGACTATGTTTTGTCCTCCAATTCCCAGCTGCTACATGCATTTTTGCTCTTTTGTTTTATCTTTGGCTGGCTTTTTCCTATTGGTTGGCTGATTCTCATGATCTCACGCTGTCCTCCTTTGGATGGTTGCTTCTCATGGCTCTTTCTGCGTGCTTCATTATTCAGTAATTATAATTAAATCATTTATACTGTTCACGCACTATTCATCCATGCATTTTACTGTTCACACACTGTTCATCCATGCATTTTACTGTTCACGCACTGTTCATTAATTAAATCTTTAAATGCCATGCGTAACAATTCATGCACCATATGTGAATGACAATGGAATAGTATTCTTCAGACATGGTCCTAATATCATATTTTCGACTCACTTTAACCTCATTGCTTCCAAATTGTGACTAAAATAACATATGAGTCCAAGTGAATATCTTAAGCTACTTTAGGTCATTAATTGCTAAGTGTAATATATCAAATGCATCAACATTTAAACATATATCATTATGTTGTATTAGGAATTGGGATCAGTTGTACCTCCACGTCTTTCTTTCTAAGAGCCTTATTAAATCTATCGAAAGATTGCTGAGGAACTTCTTGTGGAATCATGTAGATGGTTCTAAGGGGGTAGCAAAGGTCAAGTGGATGCAAGTTTGCTTCCCTAAAACAAATGGCGGTCTGAATATCTATCCAATTAAACTCACAAATCAAGTCCTGATACTTAAACTTCTATGGTGGATTTTGCTGGACAAACACTCGTTATGGATAAGATGGTTGCACTCCTATTTCCTCCATGGTAGGAATATATGGCAAGTGTGCAAATGATCATCTCATTCCCATTTTCTTAATTGTCTACTCAGTTTGAGAGATATGGTGAGAAGCGATGTCACAATGAATCAGACTATGAACTCTAATTCAGCTTCCATTCATTGTTAGAAGGGACACCCGATACAATCCCTTAGTAATAAGATTACCAGGAATTCATTGAGACACAGATTAGTTGAGGTAGGTTGGTATAAGATTGTATGGAACGAAGTTCTCATCCCTTGCCTATCCTTTATATTATGGCTTGCTATACATAACAGATTAAATACTTCGGATAGGCTGCAGTATATGACTATAAATTGTATATGTGTGATACGCCAACTTCAGGAAGAAACTTGGGACCATCCCTTTTTCGAATGCCCTTTCAACTTTCACATATGGTGTATTATATCCAGAAAATGTGGATGGACAGATATAGGTGTTAAGTTATTGGACATTATTTACACTCTAACAGATGGGAGTTCTCGCTCTAGCTCTAACCATAACATCTTCACTCTTGCTTTGGGTATTTATGTGTATACACTAAGAAGGGAGCGTAACCTCATGAAGTTTACAAACCAAAGTGCAACCACATCAGCTGTCTTGTCTGATATCATACGTAACATCCGTGAGCTAATTATTATCAAGAACCTTCACCAATAATGCTCAAACAATATAGTATCTTCTTTTAATATCTGAACATTGTCTTTGCAGTTTCAACCTTTGCTTTTTTGTTCTCTTGTTTTTCATTTTTTTTACTTCTCAGGCTAAAGATAGAGATAGGGTACCCCCCTAATGTCTTCTTTACCATGTATTCGCTTCTTATTTATTAATTTATACTATTTAATTTAAAAAAAGAATTGTATCTCAACTGTTGTATATTGTACATGTGAATTCTAGAAATGAAATGACATTAAAGATTTTATATGTTTGTAAAAGAAATGAGACAAAATGATTGAGATTGAATTTGATTGTGAATGAAATGATTTAAAGTGAAGATTTGAAATGATTAAAATATGTAATAAGTTGATATGTGATGCCTTTTAAAAAAAATTAGAAATGCGATCGTCTTAACGTGCCATTCTCGTAGAGTATGTTCTTAAATATCCTTTGGTATGTCGGGCATATGCTCTATGGGAGTGGTATGTTACAATGGAAGCTCTCAATTGTGAGAGACCCATGGAGGAGACATCCTAATGTTGATTTAGAGGTGACATCGACATCAACATCCTAGTTAAGCATTCCTTCACTATTTTTGTTATTCCTTTCTCCCTTTAGAAATTGATCGTGTTATCCTATGCATATGGAGTTGGGTTTCATGTATGAATGATTGTGTTATCATTATAATCTGATTATTTGTGTATAAACCCATTGGGTATTGTGAAAAGATGATTTTAATACATTCATTGGATCATTTTAATACAAACCCATTACTAGAATTTCAATATAATCTGCAATTGTTATATTTGAATTCATTTATAGCAACTAATGGTTTGTAATCATTAAGGATAACATAACCTAGGTTAAATGATACATCGTATGTGGTTATTGCCTTGATTAATCAATTTTTCTAATTTGTAATGCTACTATCCAATTGAATCTAGAGATCGTATCCTAGGTTATTCGGTAGTTAAGTTTAATTAACAATTATATGTTAATTAAAAAATAACTAAGGGAAAACTCGGCTTGATTATTAACCCACGATTAATAGTTTCTAAGAGAGGTTTGAGAATAACAAATCAATGAAATATGTTTAATTAGGGTATAGGCTGAGATTGAACCAAAGAATCAGGTCCATACTGAATTCCCCACTTTTATAATTTTTTTACATGTTTTCTTTAAATTGCTTTTATTAGTTAGTTTAGTTTTATTTTATTTTCTTATTTTTAAAAAACCAAAACCTCCTTAACCTATATACCGATTAAGTTCATTTCAATAACTTTACACACACTCTCTGTGGGATCGACCTAGACTTACTACTACTTTATTAGTAGTCTAATTTATTTTGATTAGCGTTACGACACGCTATTAGTCTCTATAACACCTTCAAACATACACCTACATGCAATTATAATTGCATGTCAATTTAATTTGAATAAAGCCCCCAATTATATTAATTTTGTTAAAAGCCCCAATTTACCATAATCCTTATTTAGGGTTTATGTAATTATCTCTAAAATCAATAGCCAATCATGAAGCACTTGTTAAAGATATTAATAAATAATCAATAATGTAAATAATTAAAAGAATAAGCCTAAATACCTTAGTTCACCTACAAACCATAAATAAAGTATATCACATTCCTTTTTTTATGTGAAAACTTGACTAACACTTCCCAAGTATATGACATTCCTTTTTTTATGTAAAAACTTGACTAACGCTTCCCAATTTCTTGCTAATATTGAATAATTACACTGAAATCTCTTTTTTCCCTTCTTAAATCATCTTCTCCTCCATCCCATATTTGTCCTCTTGTTACCCTTTATTTATTTATCGTGAAAATCAACTAAAAGATGTCTAAATTTTTTTTAATAAGTATAAAACATTATCGACTAATTTAATATTTTTTATTCCATATTTATTGACTAGTTGACATATTAGATGATCGATAAAGTTGAAAATGTATTCTTATGAATTGTATAAATTTCTCTAAAATTAAAATTTGCTCACTTCACCTATCACAAATCTAGAGACTGAAAGTAAATTCAGAATGCTTCTCCCAAATTACTATGCATGAATCCCTCACATTTTAATGTGCTTACTCCCCTCTCAATTGCAATGGTTTATTCTGTGCAATTCCTTTCTTCCTCTTTTAGGTGTTTCCTTGAATCCTCCATTTGTACTTCTATTAAACTTGCTTATTTTCTTCCTCCCTTTATTTGGTTATCTCTCTTATACACTTTTTCTCCTGCACTTAATCCCTTGCTTCATTTCTCTTATTCACTTTTTATTCCTGCATTGCTATCACTTCCAATTTCTACCTTCTGCACTCTTCTGGGAACAATATGACTTTGAGTGCTCTACAACTCTCCTTCATCTTCTCTTTATCCATCAGCTATTAGTGTTATCCCATGGACACTAGTAATTTCCCACCTTTAAACTTACATGGTTCTACTTTAACTTCTTAAGAAACTCTTGGTCCCCCTCTTTAAGCAATGCATAAAATTTAGAGTTGAACCTCCAACCTATATGAAAATCTTGGTTATAGGTTGGTGGTGATCCCAGGCCTAAGTTGAAGTTGAACTATCATCAACCAAGTAAAGCTTCTAACCACAGGATTGTCTCTCCACCTTTGCAACTTCTTAAAACACGAGCAGAAAAATGTAAATCAACCATCCTCAGCTTCTTCCTTGATAAGAGAGTAGCCTTTTCAGACACGAAATAATAGGCCCTAAACAATTAGAAACAATATGGTTTGTAGGAAGTTTTTATGAACAATAAAGATGTGTTTCTCTTTAAATTTGCAAGTCCTTAAGATGTAAGGAACGTAATTCAAGCCTGGCCATGGCATGTTTACAATAAGCCATTACTTCTTCAGTTACAGAGGCCTGTACTGAAACTAGAGGAGATTAAAAAGGAAAATATACCTAGTTGGATTTTTATACATAAGGTTCCTTTGGAGTATTGGACTACAAGTGGCCTCAGCTACTATTCCAGCTACAATGGCAAACCAACTTTTGTGGATCAAGCCATGGATGAGATTAGAAGAGTTAAATTTACAAGAATATGCATATTGGTCACTTCTATGACTGACTTACCTGAAGCAATTCTTTTCTTTAGGTTGAAGAACTTAAACCTATTAAGGATCAATTAAAGGTCTCCTATGCAAGCATCAACCTTCAGTAAAGAAAACTTGGAGACCTACGAGAAGAGTTTTACTACTAGTAACTATCAAGAGCTTTAGGATTCACTTGTCAGTATCAGGAGCAAATTAGCAACAATCAAGACCATGTTAATTATATACCTATGAAGAGGATCACAACCAGAGCAAAACTAAGAAACAAGCAAGCTAACATAACTACATTTGAAGGTGATAAGGGAGATGTTGATTTATCATATGAGGCCCTAAACTATACATTAGTAGGAATGTTTCATGTCCATAAAAGTGTTTGTAATCGATATGAATGAAATTATAGGTGGTATTTCAGTAATTTATGTTAATTGTGTTATGCATGTATAAATATAGATTAATTATGGACTAAATTGCTAAATGTAGTAACATGGCATGCAATTTCATATAATAAGACAAAGGTGTGGACATTTTTGTAATTAATGAAAGGTGAAAAGTAGAAACCAATAAGATTGGGCCATATGTCATGTCCCACACCATAAGAATTAGCCATATGGCATGTCACCCACTACAAACATTACTTAAACACATGAAGAAGAAGAGGGTAGGGTCGGCCATCAAAAGTTTGAGCTTCTTTATTCATCCAAAGTCTTGTGAAATTTGATTTCTTAAGGGATTTGAAAGAAAACACAAGAAATTTGTGAAATTGAAGTCTAAGTTGAGTTAATTTCATGTTTTGGTGTGAACATTAGCTCCTTCCTCATCTCCTCTTCATCTAAGGTTCTATTATGTATATGTGATTGTTGAAGATGAGTTTGAATGGGTATGTTATATGTAAAAGTGGAGAAGACCAAAGAAGGGAAGCAAGTGAAGTGAAGAATTAAGGTTTTGATCACTCTTTCAAAAGGTATGGAAATTTTGATATGTTGTTTGAGTTTTTGAGTGTAAAGTGAGGGGTTTTGTTAAAAGAAGTTATTAGGGAATATTAAGCTTCATCCTTATCTCGATTAGCTGTCATTTAATATCATTATCTCTTTGTAACAAATTAAGAGATAGTCTTGATACTTGCCTTGATATTAAGCTGTAAAATAGGGAAGTCCTTCTTTGCTTTTCTTCTATTTATTCATATGTTGTACAGTGATTGAATTAACAAGAACAATTGTTCCAATTCTAAATCCATTTTGGTATTATAGCTAGCCAAAAATCCCGAAACCTACCATGGCTGAGCAGCAGAAATAGTAGGCTAAGATATCGAATCTGTCTTTGGTATATTACGTAAGCCATTTAGACAGCCCCGGCAACATCCTCATCCCCTACACACTAATAGGGGACAAATACCTAATGTGGTCATGGTAGACAAGGCGAGCGCTACAAGCAAAGAACAAATTAGGTTTTGTGGATGGTTCGATCATCAGACTAGATGAGACTAATCTGGATCTTCAATGGTGGGAGATTTACAACAACATGGTTACATCTTGGATTTCTAATTCGTTGGAGAAGACACTACAGAACAACGTGGTGTCGATCGAGAACACAAAAATGATGTGGGACGAGTTGAAGTAGAGATTCTTGCAAGGGAAAGGGTCATGAGTCCACCAGATTAAGGCCAAACTCAGTCTCCTGAGACAAGAAGGAAGGAGTATGGCCGATTACTACACCAAATTGAAGGGAATGTGGGATAAGCTAGACGATTATTCTGATGTCTCGGACTGTACCTGTTCAGCTAGGATGACATTTTCCAAGGAGAAGGAGTTGGAGAAAATTCATCAATTCCTTATGGGTCTCAATAATGAGACATATGGGACAGTTTGCTCTCAGATTCTAAGCATGGAGCCCTTCCCGAATCTGTAAAAGGTATACTTTCTTGTTGTTCAAGAAGAAAGACAACGTATAATTGTGCGTGGCAGGGAGTCGAAGGGCGAAACAACCATATTGGCATTCCATGCTGGGAGCGACAGTAAGGACTGTAGCTGGTTAGACACGAACTCTAAACCTCAGTGCGAGCATTGTGGCAAACTTGGGCACCAAACGACTCACTGTTGGGAGTTGATTGGATTTTCGACTAATTGGAACCAAAACATGCCAATCAGCGAAGTAAGGCCGATGGAGGGTTCGACAACAATTTCCAGAACAATCGACCAAAGGGAGCTGAGACATAAAAGAGAGTTGTTGTTTATACAGCGTGAACACATACGGATGGCCTTGATTAGCAGGTTGTAGGAGTTCGGACCATCACGCAGGCGGAGCACGAGCAGCTGATGGCTCTAGTCTGCTCATTAAAGGTGCCCGAATTGTCTGATCACCATAATGGTAAAGGTTGATTTATTTACCGGTATATGGATTATCGATTCAAGGGCATCAGAGCATATGACCGGATGTGTGGAATTTCTTACGAATAGTAAGAAAATCTGCAAACCCTATCCTATTACGACGCTAGATGGAAGGAGCTCTCATGCCACCGAAATTGATACTGATACTTTCGGGGATAATTTCATTCTTTATAATGTTTTATACGTATCGGAGTTTTCGTGCAATCTCATATCTATTGGTCGATTATTGGCTGACTTAAATTTCTCAGTGACATTCTTTCCATCTCGATGTATCTTGCTGGACTAAACCTAGAGGAAACTGATTGGGAGGGGTGAACCCAAATGGGGAGTCTATTGCATCGGGTGGATAGGTGCTCACGCCGTATCTCAGTTGGTTGATACGGATATGGGAATTTGGCATATGTGTCTTGGACATCCATCGCATCGTAGCTTACGTATGATTTCCAATTTATTATTCAATAAGGATTGTGATGTTTTCCACCGCATAAAACAAACACATTCTTCGTTTCCGATAAGCAATAACAAAGCCGATTGTTTGTTTGATTTATTACATTATGATGTGTGGATGATTTTAGTCGAGCTACATGGGTTTATTTAATGCAAGAAAAATTGAAAACTTGACGTATACTGATGGATTTTTATAAGATGGTGAAAATGCATTTTGGACAGGTCATTAAATTTGTTCGAAGCAATAATGGGCAGGAATTCATGGTAGGACCATTGATGGATTTTTTTTGGAATAATGGAGTAGTTCACCAAACCACATGTACATATACACCCCAACAAAATGGTCATGAAGAGTGAAAACACCAACATCTCCTCAATATTGCCCGAGTCTTGCATTTCCAAGCTCACTTAACTATTTGTTTTTAGGGCGAGTGTGTTCTGACAGTGCCCCATCTAATAAACCACATGCCTACACCATTACTCGGAGGTAAATCACCACTTGATATTTTGTATAGGAAACTAGTTCATTACGATCATTTATGGGTTTTTGGTTCCCTTTATTATACTCAGAGATTACCCCATAGTTCTAATAAATTTAAAAAAAGAGCACATCGTTGCATTTTTCTAGGCCATCAGTTTGCAAAGAAGGGTTGGAAAATGTTTGATTTGGAGATAGATGAGACTTTCGTCTCACGTGATGTTATGTTTTATGAACGTGTTTTCCCTTTTAAGCAATCAACCAACCAATCTCAAGCCCATGACACAAGCCCAACAGCTCCTTATTCCTTTACACTGGCCCATGATACAAGCCCGCTTGGCCCTGAAGCCCAAGCCCAATCCATACCCAATCCATCCATTTCGGCTGCCACAAACTCCGACTCGACCATCAGCCCCTCAGCAGATTCTCACAAGCCTGGATCGTCTCTTGTGGCTGTCAGTACTGCTGTAGATATCATCGGTTCTGCTACGTCACCATCACCCTTGCAGCCTATTGATTCTCATGGCACCGACACTTTGCCAAATTCCTACGATCCATCTATACCAACCCTACCACAGCGAGATCGTTGGTCGCCAGTACACTTGACCGAATTCATCTACTATAAGGCCGACCCCTCCCAAGATCACCTTTCCTTATTGAAATCCTCTGGTATGGTCTATCCCATCGAAAACTTCTTATCATATGAGCATTTCTTGCACTCTCACAGGGCTTTTCTAGCTTCTCTTGATTGTGAAACTGAGCCCAGGAGCTACGCTGAAGCTGCTAAACATCCCAAATGGCATAATGTCATGATCGCAAAGATCCGTGCCTTGAAGATTAATTTGGTCCATCGCCTCATTTTCGCTAAACAAACATGCTATTGGGTGCAAGTGGGTCTATAAGATTAAGCACCGAGCTGATGGGAGTATCAAGCAGTACAAGGCTCGTCTTATTGCCAAAGGCTTTACCCAACTTGAGGGCTTGGATTTTCACGAGACTTTTGCTCCAGTAGCAAAGATGACCACCGTTCGTTGTCTACTTATAGTAGCATTGTATCGAGGATGGGAGCTACATTAGATGGACGTCTATAATGCATTTCTTCATGGCGACCTCGATGAAGAAGTATATATGTGTCTGGCACTCAGCTACACCGTTCCTAGATCTGCACAGGTTTGTCGTTTACAAAAGTCATTATATAGGTTACGGCAAGACTCTAAAAATTGGTTTGCCAAATTCATTGGTGCATTACGGTCCTACGGGTTTTCTAAATCCCTTGCTGATTATTCATTATTCACTTATATGACTAACAACATTTTTTTGGTGGTCCTCATTTACATGGATGATTTGATAGTGGTCGGCAATGATTCCACTACTTTTGCAATCTTTAAACAATATTTGGCTTGTTGTTTTCATATTAAAGACTTGGGCCCACTCAAATACTATCTCGGTATTGAGATTACTTAGACTCGATCTGGTTTATACCTCTCATAGAGGAAATACGCGCTTGACATCCTCACTGAATGTGGACGTCTTGCTGCCAAACTAGCAGCCTTTCCTATAGAGCAACGACATCAACTTTCCAAACTAGTGGCACCCCTCCTGACCAATCCGAGCCAATACCGCTGACTTATCAAGTGACTTTTATATCTTACTATCACTTAGCCAGAATTGTGCTACTCCGTACACATTTTAGCACAATTTATGAACGAGAGAACACCATTAGGATGCTGCCATACGGATTCTCCATTATTTGAAGCATTGCCCGGATTAAGGAATTTTGCTTCTGATTGGGCAAGTTGTACCCTCACGAGACGATCTACTATAGACTTTTTTATCACCTTTGGAGATTGTCCAATCTCATGGAGGACAAAGAAGCAAACTACAGTCTCCCGCTCCTCTGTTGAAGCCGAATACCGATCCATGACAGTGACCGCAAGTGAGTTCACTTGGTTACGGAGGTTACTTACTTCTCTTAGAGTTTCTTATGATGCACTTATCATTGTGATAACAAATTGGCTCTCCACAGCTCAACGAATCCGGTATTCCATGAATGCACTAAACATATTGAGATAGATTGTCATATTATTGGAGAATGGATTCAATCAGGCGAACTCATAGCAGTTCATGTCCCCACAAAACTATAATTAGCAGATAGTTTCACGAAGGCTTTGGGACGCGATCATTTCCACTTTCTCCTACGCAAGTTGGGCATTTGAGATCTCCATGCTCCAACTTGAGGGGGAGTATTAAGGAATATCAGGCTTCATCCTTACCTCAATTAGCTATCATTTGTTATCATTATCTCTTTGTAACAAATTAGGAGATAGTCTTGATACTTGCCTCGATATTAGGTTGTAAAATAGGGAAGTCCTTCTTTGCTTTTCTTCTATTTATTTATACGTTATACAATGATTAAATTAACAAGAACATTTGTTCCAATTCTAAATTCATTCGAAGTATTCTATACGAAAATGGGATGTTGCTAGTTCATTTGGATGTGTTTTTGGTGTTGCTCTTGCATAATAAGACTGAAGTGAGTTAATTGGAGTGTGTATCTCATTAGATTGAGTGGTTCCATTGAATAGACCCCGGTATTTTAGGCATATCATGACCTGTAGATATCCAAATGGGATAATTCTAATTGAGAATTAAACTAAAGACTTAGGTATAAAACTTTCATTAAGGAATAGAATTTGAATTCTAACTCTAAGGGTTTTGAAATTTGGCTCGAAGTTTAGTTCATGTTTCTATCCCTGTTTTAGAACATCCTATAGTGTTTTGGGTATAACTCTTGGGATACTACACCAAATTGCATGAACTTTATACCAGGAGAAACTTAAGACATATAGAAACATTTTTATAAATGAAATGGGTTCAATGTCCAATTATGAAACCCTTGGAAAAAGAGGATGAATCAAAATATAGCTGCTATGCCAAAACTGGGCGCAAAGAACCAACCAGACATATCAAAAATAAAGAAACAAAAATAGCAATTGGAGCAGAGAATGAGATTGCATTATAAGCTCACAATTACACGGATCGAGCAAGTTTGAATTGACGTAACATAAAACCTATTAGCC